>VDFB02267766.1:0-45616 GCA_007258455.2 Sequoia sempervirens
CATCAATCTCTCATCCTCTACCATGTTCAAAACAAATGGTACTAGAAATTGATATGCTTCATTCGCATATGAAAGGTTGAGTTCTTTGCTAGATATACGACACTTTGACTACCACGGAACTATAATACTCCTCAACCCTACATTTGAACTTAAACATTCAAGTCAAATGCATTTCTTACAAGCATGAATAGTTGCCACATGCTTTGCTTCTATAGTGTTAAAATTGATCACAACTTATTGTTTACTCATCCAACTAATTACACTACTAAACATACTAAAAAATATAACCATTGATGGATCTCATACTATCAATATTTCTATTCCCAATTTAAATCCAAAAATTTATGAATAATCATTGTCAATCACTTGTAGATTCACCATTATAACAAATGGATCACTCAAAGGTACCCCACAAATATTTGAAAACCCTCTTCATTGCATTTCAATGTACTCGTTTATGGTTAGTTGTGAAGTGGCTCAAGATTCCCAATGCTTGGAAAATGCCTAATCTAGTACAGATCATACCATACACTAGGATCCCAATGACACTAGCATAAGAAACTTGAGTCATATCCTTCATATAATTAGGAGAATTTTGATACTAATCTACTAATAATTTGATTTCCAATGAAATAGGAACACACAATGGTTTGTAAGCTTTCATGCTAAATTTCTCCAACACCAAGTTCACATACTCTCTTTGGCCCAATCGAACATTTCTATTTTCTCTATTTTGATCTTAATATCCAAGATGAACTTGACAACTCTTAAGTCTTTCATCTCAAATTGTGTTGAAAATTGAGACTTCACTTTACAAATTATCTTACCTTTACCCAAATATAACATATCATAAAAAATATTATTAGATAACTAGGAAATAATCATTCTCCATCTTGTAATATATGCATTGATGCTATTTTGATATTAGAAATTTCAATTTTAATACAAAAGAATCAATTTTTGATACATCTTAGGTGATTACTTTAACACCATATAATTTTTTTCAACCTATTAAACTATTTTTTTTACCTCTTTCATTGTAGAGCTCTAGTAAAGACATGTAAGATTTTTCTCCAAATCACCATGAAACAAAGTTTTCTTGACACCCATCTAGACTCAACTTGAAGATCAAAAGTTGTTGCAACAAATGATAAGAACTAAATGGATCAACTTGACAACTAGAGAAAAATCTCATCATAATCATTTCCCTCAACTTGGGAATATTTCTACACAACGAATCTCACCTTGTGCTTCTCAACATTTCCATTTGAATCAATTTTTCTTTTGAATGCCCATTTGCATCCAACATGTTTCCATCCATCAAGCAAAGGCACTAAGTCCCATGTGTCATTTTTTAAATGCAACCATATCCTCATCTAAGGTCACTTTTTAGGATGATATCATCTATAATCATAACCTCCTTTACAATCCTAGGCTCAATAGTGTTAGTAATCAAAGAAAAATTATCTCCACTTAGGAAAAATACATTTGTTTGGTTGTTTTCTTTGTTGAGTGGATCTCCTCAATGATTGAAGTGGATGTTTTATTTTTTTTCAAAACTCTTTGAATTGTCTAAACTCTCCTTTTCTTCAGGTCCTTCATGGTCTTGTAGTTCAACCTTCTCAATTCTTAGGAGTAGCTGAAAGACATTCTCCTTTTCATCTTTATTTGGCTACAATACCAAAAAAGAAAGTTTAAATTTCTAAAGATAAGACTTCTACCATATAATTTTTTTGACCAAAGGTTATACCCTTTCACATTAATGTCATAGCCAATAAAGATATATTTTATAGCCTCATTGCCCAACTTACATTGTTTCTCCCTAAGTATATGTGCATATACCTCATGAAAAAAGAATAAAAAATGCATTAATGAACACATTTTACCTAATCACATCTCCATATGTTTTCTCAACAAGAGTTGATGTAGGAGACTTGTTAACCCAATAACAAGTTGTGGGAACCACTTATGTCTAAATTTTTTGTTCCAAGCTAGATCCACTAAGCATGTTCCTAGCCCTCTTCATCAATGTCTTGTTCATTCTTTCTGCAACTCCATATATTGAGGGGAGGATGAAATTGTCTTATGCTACTCTATCTTATGATTCTTATAAAAATCATCACAATTTTTTAAACAAAACTCACCACCATTATCAATTCTCAAAAAATAAATCCCCCAACCAATTTGATTATCTACAAGAGTATTAAACTCTTTAAAATTAATGAAAAATTTATATTTACTTTTAAGGAAATATTCCATGTCCTAGTCTAATCTTCCACTCAATCCAAGATTAGTAAGAAAAGTTTTGTCCATAAAAACTAGGATTTCAGGTGATTAGGCTTGATACCAAATGAAAGTAAGTAGAGTTAAGAATACATTTCTAACACTAATATATGAGAGGAGATATGTAAAAGTTAAATTAATCACATACTTACAAGGAAAGAAACAAAAAAACAATATCCCATAACACAATGACTTACATGGAGAAAAACCTTTCAAGAAATTTCACTCCAAAGAAACTCAATGTATTATTCAGTAATGAAATGTTAGAATACACTTGTAAGTCTGAGCCTTTATAAGAGTATCACCAAATAGAGAGATTTGAAATAATTTGGATAGCATAACAAACAATACCTACAAAACTTAGTATCAAAACCTCCATATCAATCACCCAATAAATATAAAAAGCTATTCATGCAATAATCAAATGGTAATTAGGAAATCATGAGCTAAAGCCACCCAAAATTGGGTGTCCAAATTCCTAGTTAAGAATATGTTACCATAGTTTTAATGCCCTTTTGAAAACTATGAAAACTTTTACAAATGGTCTATGTCATATAGTTTCAGCCTTTTCTTTGGTTTTTAGAACCTCGTCAGGTTTTGATGTAGTTGTCACAACCTTGCCTTCTTCCGCTGTCTTCATTTCTTAAGATGAGTAATTCCTTTTGTTTGATCTCTTTAAAGTTCTTGATACTATGTCAGCACCCAAAACACTTCTCACAAACTAGCCAAACACCTGTGTTGAAGAGAAGAGTTAAGTGCCTAGTCAATTTTTTTTGGAATTTTGGAGCTTTATGAAGGTTTTGAAGCCTCTATCAGGTTCTAACAAGGTTGTCGAAACCATGATTATAGTTGAAATTATTCTACAATATAAAGGTTGGGCCCTTTGAATGATATTTTGACAAGGAACTTTTAGATGATGATAAAGGTTTCAAAATCATTATCGGCCTCTGACAAGTTATCAAAACTGATCAATTCTCCCAAAAGCCCCATAGTCGTCCCCATTTAAAATATAAAAAATGTCAGAACTTGGTGTGAGATGGGAAGGCTTACACACACTAAGGGTGTCATTAATGTCCACCTACTACTTTCAAACATTTATTGTAGATTCCTATATAAGAGTTAAGCTACCTAAAAAAAATATTTTAACAAGTATTTAAAAGCAGATTTTGTAGGCGATGAAAGTGAATTGCAAAAGAATTTGAACAATAGCTTTTGCAGCATCGAAGATCACAACTAAGGTATTGTGGTTCTCTTCGTAGGTCTTATCTCATCATAAAACAATCTGGGAATAAAATTTAGTGAATTTAGAGAATTGGGTATTATTTGAATAGCTTGCATAAGCGAACTTTATCATTCTCATGCATGAATTACGTATGTATTCACTTGAATTTTAAGTATCTGTGTTATGAACATTTGTCAATTCTGTTAAGCACGCTTCTAGAAATCGGGGACATTAAGTTAGGGCACATAAACTTAGATGAGTTTTGGGAGAGAATTGGAAGAGAAAAAAAGCCTCCAATAACTCAACTTTTGATCGAAAGTGGGTTGTTGCAATGGTAATGTTTTCAGTTGCAGTACAATCCACTAATATATTTTTGGAATGTATTAATCATTATGACCCCAACACCAGGGAGATAAGAATGAACGATAATAAGTTGGTGATCAAAATTAACTGACACACATTTGCCTCATGTTTGTAGTTGCAAGAAAGGGAGGTCTACACATATTTCAATTTCACACTCTCTTAGCAATGCTTTGAGGGGCATAAAGGGCAACATAAAAATGTTATTGATCAAGAATGGTTTGCTACACCAAAAAGAGGCAAATCCAAATTGTCCAAGAATTTGCACATAACACACTTTGCAGATGAAATTTTTGATATAATCGTGCTTCTGCATAGATTGAAAGGTAATGAAAGATCCCATGATTTTGAAGATTGGATGTATTTCTTCATACAAATAATCATTCATGGTGAATAATATCTCAATCAAACACACACGATAATAATTTAATTTCTCCTTAATAAATCATTCTATATATCTTCATACTTTTCTATGCTATCACTTGTACAAGACCGTGGCAAAGTTTGAGACTAGTTGAAGCCCAAGATGAGGAGATTCAAATCTATGATTATTATGATAAGCTCCAATTTGAAAGAAGATACAAACATTTTAGGAGGGTGAATGATGCATTTACCATGAGAATAGTAATAGAGATCCAAGGGGATATGTGTTTGGGGATATCTCTCGAAGCTAAACAATTAGATTAAAACCTATGGTAGCCATTTCATTCAATTTCAAAGGGTCACTTACATTAGGGTTGGGGATTTTGATGGAATCCCCTATAAACTACCCAAATATGCAAAAGATAAATTTGTCTTAATTGAAGTATGTAGACAAATTGTGGAAGTGAACAAAAGGTGCCAAGAAAGGAAAAGGTAGGTGTTTGATTTCCCATTGACCTTGGTTATTATTCTTGTAATTCAATGTCTGATGCCCTTAATATTGAAAGGGACTTGGCAAGATATAAAATGCAATTCTATGAAAGGAGGTTTTATTTTGACAATAATTTTTTTGTTAAAGATAATCTGCAACTAGGGCCTGGATTCCATCATATCCCACATTTAGAAGACTGTTGGGTAGACCATGTAGATGAGTATGAGGTCCACAAAAGAAGTTGTATGAGGTTGAATTTAAGGAAAATAGTAATATTTAGATTAGATTGGGATATCCGATCTATTGGACCCAATTTATGTTAATCATGTGCAAACTTAGCCAATTGTATCTATAAATTGAGGCATTAGGGAAGTACAAACTATTGATGCAAAAATTAAAGTGGTGCTTAGGAGAACATATGATTGGGTAGCAAGGAAGAATACAAAGAAACAAAAGGTCCTACCTCCTAAGTCCCAAGACACTCAACATCAAGGGGAAAGAAGCCAAGCATCTTCATCCTCTAGTATGCAACCATCTTCTGCTTAGCAAGGGTGAATGATGCATTTACCATGAGAATAGTAATAGAGATCCAAGGGGATATGTGTTTGGGGATATCTCTCGAAGCTAAACAATTAGATTAAAACCTATGGTAGCCATTTCATTCAATTTCAAAGGGTCACTTACATTAGGGTTGGGGATTTTGATGGAATCCCCTATAAACTACCCAAATATGCAAAAGATAAATTTGTCTTAATTGAAGTATGTAGACAAATTGTGGAAGTGAACAAAAGGTGCCAAGAAAGGAAAAGGTAGGTGTTTGATTTCCCATTGACCTTGGTTATTATTCTTGTAATTCAATGTCTGATGCCCTTAATATTGAAAGGGACTTGGCAAGATATAAAATGCAATTCTATGAAAGGAGGTTTTATTTTGACAATAAATTTTTTGTTAAAGATAATCTGCAACTAGGGCCTGGATTCCATCATATCCCACATTTAGAAGACTGTTGGGTAGACCATGTAGATGAGTATGAGGTCCACAAAAGAAGCTGTATGAGGTTGAATTTAAGGAAAATAGTAATATTTAGATTAGATTGGGATATCCGATCTATTGGACCCAATTTATGTTAATCATGTGCAAACTTCGTTCCACGTTTGATCCAACATATTCTATAGGCAAGGAAATGGTGAGTAAGATTCAAGGTTATAAGACCTTTGGAAAGGCTACTAAAGAATGGGCTTCAAATATTTTGACTAAATGAACTAAATTCATCTTTGATATGAATAAAACATGTGAAGATATTGAGGCGTTGAGGACTGAGGTTGATAAGGAAATTTCCACTACCAAGCATGAAGAATCAGTTTGGATGAAAATTAATAATGATTTCAAGGAGATGCTTGTAACATGAATGGACAAACTGGCAATTGAACAAGTCTTGAAAAGTGCATATGATAATTGATGTGTTATGTGGAAGAGGAGCAAATGTAAACTTTTTGTTTTGAAAGAAAATATATTAGAATAGGGTGTCAATGAGCACAATGCAATGAGGGATGAGATTCAAAAAAATCTTTTGGGCATCAGTATCCACCTTTGAAAAAGAAGGAAATATAATGATGAAGATGGAGAGACAATAAAGAGAAGCTTCAAGGAAATGATTGAAAGCCTCCAACAAATAAAATTTCAACGTAGAGAGCATGAGGAAACTTAGTGGTATAGACTTTGCATTATTTCAATTCAATGGACTTGCAACTACATACTCTAGGAAGATTGATGTAGCAAGAGCTAACAAGGTCCTATGTAAATTGAGGGATAAAAATGTGATTATTCCACAACATGGTGACATCCTCTAGCAATGAAAGCATTTTACACCTACAAAGCTAGAATCATCACATCAACCACCTAGTCATCCTAAATGGTTACTAAGGGTATTCCACCTCAACACTAGTTCTCCTTATTTGTTTAATATTTTATGAAACTTATATTTTATTAAAAGTTGAATGGAATATTCATGTTTTTTCGTTACTTCAAGAAGCATTTATACTTGCTTCCTTATTTATATGTAATATGATGTTACGAAAGGATTTCTTAACAATTTTTGGGAGAAATATACTTAAACTAGAATCCTACGTCTGTGAGTGTATTATTTTGGATTATTGAGCGAAGGAAATTCATCAACATATATATGTTTTGGTTAAGTTTTAGAATTGATGTATTTATGTGTGGATGTACAATTTCTTTATTTTTTTAATCCTTTCTAGTTTCTAATTTGATCTCTACCTATAAATATTTTAAATTATATTTCATGGAATGCATATTGGTCTATGTGCTAAATGCTTTACATGATTATCTAGTTTGTTCATCAAATTTAATATTTAAAGTTACAAGTAGTGAAATTTAGTTTTATGCCTTTGTTGTTTTTTGGTTAACAGCATACCCCTTTTTTATTATTATAATTTCTAAAAATTTATCAATTATTAGAAGAGGGAGTTGCACCTCATTAAATTAAGAGAGAAACGATTTCTCATTGAAATAGTTTACTCAATAGTTGGTAAATTGAATTTCATCTCATTTGGATAATAGAGTGAGGAATTATATTTTAAAAAGAGGTTCAAAGTTTGTTAACCAACATAATCCAACACCCAAATCCCAAGGCAAGTTTGCAAAGCTAAAAATAATACATTCCTTCTACTTTTCATAAGTTCATTATAATACACTTGCCAGCTTGGGTGTTCCATTTATTTTTTGTTATCTTCATTCAAAAATGTTGTATGATATGCCATAACACATGTGATAAGTTGGTCAACAAGTGTAAGTCCCTCTTGCAATTGTTTTGTCACCGATGTTTTTCATTTCCAATGTGGATGTCCCAACTTCTAAAATCCACAACTTTTGTGTTGGGAGGCTGGTTGAGCCTTTAAAAGTAAATAAATTATAGAGATTGAAGAGATCTACATTCCAAGCATTAGGGAACCATTGTTGCACAACTTGAAATATTTAGTTTGGTAAATAATGATCTCTATAGCCTAGAAATTGAGCTTTTCTATTTTATAGATGAAAAAATATATCTTTTATAATTTAAATATTAGAAGCAAGGTTGATTCACCTTTCATAACAAGAGGAAAATCATAGGTGATCAGTTTTTTTCGAGAATTATGAAGGAATTAATAATTTTGGTAAATAATTACTTTATGTGATTGAAATGATTTGATTATTTGCAATGATATAGGTAGGTAGAAGAAATCGTAACATTTTTACATGCTTATTGATAATGTTATTTGCATGCAAAGTTTGATCGAAGATTCCCCTAGAGAATTGATATTAGACCATAGCTAAATATTAGCTAGCTTTTTTTTTTGGAGGAGCTATAAATTTTTTGTTTATTTTCTTTTTAGTTTTAGCAAAGATATTAATTAATAATATTAAATTATTTATTTTAAAGGCCATAATTTGACTTTTGGCAATAAAGAAGGATTCTAAAATATTGTGAACTTTAAGGGTGAATCAATGTTTTCAATAAAGAAAAAAATGATATACCTAAGCATTATAACTAATGATATTAAATTATCTATTTAAAATTTACCATTAACTAACATTTGACAATTGAGAATAATTTACATGTAATGTAAATTTTAGGCATAATTGCATGATTTTTAAAGAAAGAGCTCGATGTACCTTAGCATAATAACTAATATTAATTATTTATTTTATAGATCATAAATTGAAATTTGGAAAGAGATAAGGATCCAAACATTTGTAAAAAATCTAGGATAAATGTATGATATGCTTAAGAATTATAGTTCAAATTGAATTTTGTGGATCTCAACATATGTTGCACTATTAAGAATAATTAACTAATAGTAAAATTATTTATTTAAAGGCCATAAATTGATATTTGATAATAAAGAAATATTTCAAACATCTTTAAATATTCAAAAGTGAAGAACCATAGCTGCTTGAATAAAATTTTGTATATTCTAACATATATTACATTAATAAGATAGGATTCATCCTAAGTTGACATGTTCATCCATTTTTATGTATGCACATACTAAAAAGTGAGGTTAAATGAATGGATTAAAAATTTGTAGCTAATTTTTTTTATGGGGGTGGAGTATAAGTGGTCATAATGAATATTTCATTTCAATACAAAGTTTAAAATATTGAAGGAATAGAAAAGCGCATTCCACTTCCGAGATTTTTTTTTCCATATAAACTATAAAAGAAACAATATTAACTTACTCTCATCATCATACATGAATCAATCTTTACTTTGATCTACACTACCATTTTCCTTCACATTGAATTGATTGCATACTTTTCAAATAACATTTCCATTGAAAAGGGAAAATAAATTTGACAAAAGCAATGATTGTTGCTCTCATGTTGGTTCCTATGTAAAATTGATAATGAGAAAACTTCATATATAAATTTTATTGAAATATCTCTAAAACTCTATAGTTTTCTCAGTCCACTTTTTACTAAACTTAATGCCCTAAGTGGAGTCAAGAGAAACAAAACTATTAACATGACAACTTTTATTTTTTTTCAAGTATATACATACATCTTAAATGTTGGGTATCATATGGACATCTTTGCACAAATTAATATAATTTAAATACGTAGTATTTAATTATTTAAATAAATTAATATTTTTAAAATTTTAATTGGTTTAATATGAGAGTAATCTAATGATTATGAAAATGTCATTAAATTGTGGCATTAACATCCTCATAAATAAACCATAAAGTTTACTTCCAATTATAAGCTACACCATTAGATATTATAGCACTCTAATCTATGTTACCAAGGTTAAATACTATATATTAATTTCTATTACAATTTAGGTATTTTGATAAACAACTCTAGTCTCAAAATAGGAAGTAATTGACTAAAAAACATACTTCATTTGATAAGTGAAGAACACAACTAAAACTATCTCAAAAAATTTAACTCTCTCATTTCTAGAATGATTTTTTTATACTTGATAATATTACACTGAAAGACATTACTCCAAAATATTATATTATTCCATAATTGAAAACAACATAGAAAGCCACTCTAAATAGAAAGACCTATGTAGATAATATAAATGTTATGCATATAATCCTCTAAGAATTTTCAGGGATTTTCATAGGTATATGAGAGCTATATGATACCACCACTTGTCATTATATTTTTACCCAAGAAAACTCAGCAAAAATATATATTATGTAAACTAGCACTAAGTGACCAATAGTGGGTCCTTTGCGAGGCACTTATCTTCATTTGATACATTATTTATTTGTTAGCTTCTCTCCAAAAAGTTTTAGCATTTGTATCAATAGATGATACCACTTATTAGCCATTCTCTACCTATGCATAAGGACTAATGGATAATTACTTAAGATCTCATGGGTATTGGCATGTCTTCTTATCTCATTGGAACCAAATTGAGTTCTTCACCCTTTGTTTTGTTTCATGCACTCCTAACTATAATAGATCCTAACTACTTATGTACTTATTAAAAAAATGTAGTTTGATTGCATGAGCATGTAAGTATATCTTTTAATATAATTCATAAATATTTTATTCTAACTTATTTATTTCTTTTGTATGAAGGTTATATCTAGGTGTTTATCTATATTGGTTCCCAAAATTAGTGCCAACACTCCTAGATGAATCAATCTAGTTCAAGGCCAAGAAAAAGTCATCCTAAAAGGGGATTGATTATTTCATCAACTTAATGTGAGTTATTTAAGTCAATTGTTGATAGTGTATTTTCGCCTTTAGGGCAAGTGTAAAAAGTTGGGTCCACAAAATGTTCAAAAAGTAGAAATAGTTTTCCTAATTTTCAAAATTTGTCATAGTTGGATTGAAAATTTGAAGCCCTTACACATAGAATCTTAGAAAAGTCCAGTAATATGAAATGTAGTATTCTGATTCTAGTTTTCAAATATGTTTTTTCTAATACCCATATGATACAAATTAATTTTTAATAGGAATGTATAAAAACCATTTTTTGAGTAACCTTTTTAGGACCATACCATGCATGTGTATGGACAAAATAATTTGACTTGAATAAAAGTATTTTTATAATTCAGTTTGGGGAAAGATGTGTATTATACTAAAGATTGGTGATGATATTCTTTTATAATTTTTTCCCAAATATTTTTTATTAAATTTTTATTGGCCCTAACTATTGTTTTTGAAAACCCTCATGTACAACCATTGTAATTTGAGCTAAGCTAATCATTTTTTGGATTTTTTTATTGTGTAAATAATTGTGTATATATTGATGTCATATTAGAAGTTATTACAAGAAACTTAAAATATTAGAAGTTATTATAAAAATACATAAACCTAAAATTTTAAGTGTATGGACTAGTTTCCTCAAAAATTAATTAAAGAGTAGAAAAATCAATCCAATCATAAAAAAGTGACATATTTGAAACTAGACATTGCCATCTATAATGGGTTTTAGTTTTATAAAAAAAATCTTAAAAAAGTCCTCAACCATATTGCCAAAGTCAGTTTTTCTTTGGATCATTTCATGACTGTACTTGTAGGTGCAAGGCTAAAGGGTGGGTTTCCAAGCCTAAAAAAAAAGCAAAGGCATGGGTTTCAAATTTAAAAACTTATGAAACACGTACCTGTTCTAAAAAATGTACTCGTTCTAAAAAATAATGATTAGAAACAAGTACCTATTTTAAAACAGATACACATTTTAAAAAATAAAACGGGTTCCCATTTTAAAAAAATTGGTTTGGGAGCTTGAGCCTAAATGGGTACCCATTTTTTATGAAATGGGTACCCATTTTTGTTGGGATTTTCCAAAAATGAAACTTCCTATCGACCCAACTTCTTTCTTTTACCCTCCACTTTAGGCTTAGCTAAACCCATGAGGGTGTTCCTAGTGGTATCCTTAACATGATTGATTACAACTAAATATAAATGACTAAATTTTTTGTAGTAGTAACCAATGTTCACCTAGTCCTGAAGGTTGTCACTATAGCAAAGACTAACCTACTGCACATAAAATGTTTTAAAGATATTATGAACATCATTATATACATATAAGGTGTAGGTATGCAAAACATGATTCCTAAAGATAAGAATTGTTATGGATCACTATAGATACTTCCCTAGATGAATCACTAAATCATGAGGCACATACAAAATACTAACTCACTCCTAAACTATTGGTGAAAGATGTTTTCATTTTGAGTGCACGGTTGATTATAATTTCTAGGATTGATGTCTAATCCATTGAGTTACAAAGTCATAGTTTACCAAGAGAAACAAAATTTTGAAGTCACAATAGAAATATATATTGGTGAAAGATGTTTTCATTTTGAGTGCATGGTTGATTATTATTATCTTTGTAATGATAGGTTTCATGTTGGGACCAAAGATTGGGAAAATAAATAAATAATTGCAAGTTTGGAAGTCCATAAATACTTTACAAATGCATGAAAATGAGTGAGTTGAGGATTCAGGGAAAGAATGTATAATCGAAGGTAAGAACATATCATATTATAAAGGAACTCCATGTGATAGGAGGAAAGGAGTGGCAAAGACTTTAGGCAACATTATTGGAATATAATGTGGACCTAACAATCAAGAATCTAGGAAGTTAAAATGGAAGTATGGGTGTCCATTGAAACTCCACATGAGAAATAATTGAGCAAAGGAAGCACTTGGGGGAAATGCAAGATCTCATTGTGGAGTTGGAGGTTAGAAGTAGGAGTCAGTATGGGAAATTGAAATTTTAGTATGGAAGTCCACTAAAAGTGAACAAGAAAATGTGAGAAAATATGTGGAACCAATGAGTGGAAGTAGTAGTGGAACTAGAGGAATTCCAAAAGTGTAAGATGATTCCAAAAAAAAGGAACTAGACATAATGTAAGAAACAATCGGGGAACTATAGGTATAGATATTTGGAGGAAAAGAGGAAATCGAAGGAGTCCATTAGAAACCTACAAATTCAAATAAAAGAAAGAATGAATGATTATAGGAGTGCAAACAAGGATAAGATGTTAATAAATATAGAGATGGGCAAGGATTAGAAGAAGTCTAGATGAACTCCATAATTGTGCAATAGGGAAACATGGAAGGAAGCAAGGGTTGTGAGAATTAATAGAAAAGGACCAGAGGCCACAAGGAAGAAGTATGGATTAACCCACTAAGTCTATAAAGCACATAAAATTTGAGTAGAAGTTGGGAATGGGAGAATGTAGGGATGCAAAAGAGGATGAGAGGTTTGGATGTTTTTTGAAAACACATAAATGGAAGAAGCAAAGGAAAAAAAAGAGATGAAGGGATTCAATATTATTAACACACTTTCTATGTGGTACCACTAATTAGGACAAGAGGCAAAACAATAAAAATAAGTTTGTCTCTCCACTAAAACTCTACAACTCCATGGAAACTAAGGAAAATGACCAAAACCTTCCTAAACTTAGAATTTTTAGTTTTTTTGTAACTTCCAATGTTTGATAAGAATATGGGGGATGAAGAGGAAAAAAATAGGCAACTTGAATAAGGAAGGACCCATTTATAGTTTTCTTAGATCATTTATATATGATGGGAACAATAAGGCCAAATGCATAAGGGGAATATGACATAGATCTTTTTGATTGTTATATTGAGTTTCAATATTCCCCTAGCACCACCTAACCTATGTATAAAATTATGCATAATCTTAATTATAGTGTGGACTCATTTATAGTAAAATAAAATTCACCTCTACACTAAAATACATTGCATTCCTAAATATAATCTATTCATGGCTATCCCTAAATATGTGAATACATGTTTATAAATCCATGAATTGATATATATATAGATGGATACCATTTGTGGTGCTTCAAATATGTTACAATAAAATGCTAACATCCTCCCAACTTAAGTTTTGTCTTTAGAACACCAAATTTCATAATAAATTGAATTAAAAAAATTACAACAAGAACAAAAACTCACACTCCCATTATGAACTAATTACTCATTCTATTTGCATAAGCTTGTTGTTATATGGAGCCTAATCAGACTCGAAGGTTAAATTTTTCCCCACTTTTATCGGCGCAATTTTCCCCCAAATTATTTAATGGGGGTTTGGGGGCAACACCCCCAAGACGAGGTCAAGGGGCAGCAAGACAAAAAAAGGCGTCATGAGTTATTTTTCTATTGGACGACATTAAAAAAAACCCTATTTTGTAACTGACATAAGTCTTGATAAAATGGCTAAGGGTTAGGGTTTCCGTTGATATTGTATTATAGTAGCATTTGCAGCGGTATTAAGTTGCAAGGATTGCTAGTTGTAATCGGTTTGATTTACTGGATAGTAATATTGAACTCTTTGTTGGTGGATGTAGCCCGAGTTTGGGTGAACCACATTAAAAAATGTCTCTTGCTGCTATTATTTATGTGTATTTTTCATTCCTCTGTTTAATCTTTATCTGCATTTAATTGATATCTTCTGCATGTAATTCCTAACAAAGCTTAGGTACATTTGCTAAAATCTTATTTTGCACAAGATCATTCCATCACACAAGGATGGATGAAAAAGGTATCCTTAACTAAATTATCCAATTTTTAATCTCCCACATATTAGAGTAATCATTCATTAGCTAATAATTAATTAATCTTTAATTGATCATTAGGCTAATTTCACTTTATGCACTTAAGCTAAACTTAGGAGTGTTTTTTTTCTTTTATTAGTTTGAGCTATTATTAGATCATTATGTATCGTGACTTGTGATGTTGAAACTTGTCATGATCTAATCTCTTTCTCATTTAGGATTTTCTCTTCTAAGTACTCTCCATTTTGTTATTCAAGTCTCTTGAAATTCAGTGAAAGTTCTTGGAATCTCTTGTAAGTTTTTCTTATTGAGGAAATAACAAATCATTATTTACAACTATCATGCATGGAAGGTGTTCTTGTATGCTATTTCATCCTACCTATTGTATTCTTTTACAATTCCAACATGCTCATGTTAGCATGATGTTAGTGGTATAGATAGTACCATATCTCCTCATATTCCCATTTGTGCCCTAAAGTAGTAGTTTTTTTCTTTTGAACATAACTTGGGCGTATAGTATCGAAATTGGGTGAACGAGATGTCATTGGAAAAATTGTTCCACATAATTTCTAGTGGTGTTGATATCATCATGATATCTTTATGTTGGTACATTTATTTGGACTGTTCTACATGCATTTATAGTATGTTATCCTATTTGGGCATTGTAGACATGTTTTGTAAGTTCTTTTTCTTTTGTAGATGCATTGAGATAAAGTGACACTATTGTACATTATTTTTGGGGATTTCACACATCTTGTTGTGCCTTTTGTACTCACACTATGATATAAAGTTCCATGGGAGGTTTTTTAGTACATTTGTTTTTCCATCACACCTTTGTCAAGTGAACATTCCTTCCACAACAATATTGAGTCCTAGTGATTCTTGCCTCATGTGTGTATGCCTTACTTTGCACACTCTTTATTAGTTGCAGGTAATTTCATGTGCATGTTTAGATGTTATTGGTTCTCCTTCATGGACTTCTCGGTGACACACATTTTCAGTGCACCTGTCTTGTCTCTCCCTTTTCGGCATTATGGAGGGGTTTCTATTGTTAGTGCCAATGCTTCCTTGTTTTCATTTTGGAGTGAGGTACATATTTAGTTTTTGTTCCTATGTACTAGGAGGATGCAATGGTTGGTTACCCATGTATTTTGGTGAGATTGAGAACTTACCATATACAAACTCTTGCATTCCCATTTTGTGGAGGCAACCTTCTATTTTCACTTGATCAGTGTTCTTCAAACTATTGGTACTTGCATTTCTAACTTGCATTTTACTTGGTTGAGTAGTACCATTGGGGTCACTCATGCATATTCATGTGCCATTTGTATCTTTGACTTTAAGATATTTTCCTTTTTTTTCCATCTAATTATTATTTGAGTAGTATCATTGGGGACACTCATGCAGATTCTTGTCTTCTTGATCTTGATCATCAGCTGTTTCAGAGGAGGTTCTTCACTCAATACTATAGCAGCCAACATTTGATAGTTGTCTACAACTTCATGCTTCGATGATATTTTGTATGTTCTTATTTTTTTTGGAACATTGTTTTGGAAGCTTCTTAATCCTTCATTCTCCATTCTTTCTTTTAGAGAGGATATTTTCTCGTGATGTTTTCTCCTTTTTTTCAATTATGAGAGATTTCATTGATTGTACATGGGTACCTCATCAAGCCTTGTTTGTTGGGATGCCATTCATGAATTCTTTGATTTTCATGCATTCACTTTTAGAGCTTTTTAGCTAATCCCTAAGTACACTTAAGGGGGGTTGTTAGAGTAATCATTGACTAGCTAATAATTAATTAATCTTTAATTGATTATTAGGCTAATTTCACTTTATGCACTTAACCTAAACTTAGGAATATTTTTTTCTTTTATTAGTTTGAGATATTATTATATCATTATGTCTCAATACATGTGATGTCGACACTTTTCATGATCTAATCCCTGTAATAAAATTTATCATGCAAAACAAATAGAGAAATATAATAAGCACAATTTTAACATAGTATTTACGTGGAAAATTTGGTAAAAATATACTAGGAAAAAACCATGGGAAAAGATCTTTTGTATTTTATTTCTCGATAAATTTATAATTACAACCTTGAAAAGTTGCAGAAAACATGACTTCAACAAAGTATAATAAATTCAAGTTACAGAGTCCTTGTTGAACAAAACTTTCCAAAAATAGAAAGTGTGACTCATGCAACTACATGTCAAACATATGCACATACCTGAAGCACTAGCTAGATATTCATGTCGACTATTCATCACTACTGGAATAAAAATAAAATTGACTTTATATTCCAACAATCTCGTACTTGAAGTCAAATTTCTCTCTTGCAAATAAACCCTTATATTGAAAGACCAATGCCAATGTTGTCACTCATTAAGTAAAATGAAAGCCTAGAGAAGTTCTACACCAGATGAACTTCTCTCTACCAATGGGATTCATCAAAATATCTAATGGGTTTACATCAATGTGTATCTTGGACAAAGATATTTTTCCTCCTTCCACTACCTCACATATAAAGGATATTGAATATCAATATGTTTTGTTCTGGAATGATATGCTAAGTTCCATGCTAAGTGTAAAGAACTTTGGCTATAACAATGCAACACCATGTTGTCTCGCTTTACCTGTATTCACCCAAAATTCTATGAAGCCAAATTGCCTCCTTGCTAGCCTGTGTAGCTACCATATATTTAGCTTCAGTAGTAGACAATACCACAATTGTGTGCAACTTTGATACCTAGCTAATTGTACCTCCAACTAAAGAGAAGACATAACCTGTAGTGGAATTTCTCTTATCTTCGTCTCAACCAAATTTGCATCCACATACCCATTAACTCTAAGACTAATCCCACTATAGCAAATAGCAGCATCAGAAGGGCCCCTCAAATACCTGAAAATCTACTTCACAACCATCCAATGCTTAGTACCTGGATTTTCCATATAACAACTAACTACTCCCACTACTTGTGCAATGCCTGGTTTGGTCCAAACCATGGAAAACATAAGACTACCAAATGTTGATGAGTATGGTACACAAGACATCTATGTCTTCTCCACTTTTGTTCTAGGGCACTATTCTAAAGATAATTTAATATTAATAGGAAATGTAGTACTAATTGGTTTTACATTTTGCATATTGAAGTGATATAGAACCTTCTCCACATAAGTTTTCTATGACAACCATATCTTTCTATTATTTTTGTCTTTGTGTATCCTCATTCCAAAAATCTGATTTTCTATACCCAAGTCCTTCATCTCAGACTCCCTAGCAAGCTGATATTTCAAATGGATGATTTTATTCATGTTGGGACCTGTTACCAACATATCATCAACATACAAAAGCAAAATAATAAATGGTCATCATCATACCTTTGAAAGTAGGCACAATGATTAGCCTCACATTTGCTAAAACTCAAACTCATCATGAAGGAATCAAACCACTTGTACCAACACTTTGGTGTCTATTTCAAACCATAAATCAATTTTCTCAACCTACAAACAAGATTCTCCTTATCTCTTTCCTAAAAACCTTTTGATTGTTGCATATAAATCTCCTCTAAGAGATCACCATGCAAGAAAGTTGTTTTTATATCTAACTGTTCTAACTCTAAATCAAGACTAGCAACAAGAGATAAAACAACTCTAATAGTACTTAATTGTACAACAGGTGAAAAATTTCATCGAAATCAATACCAAACTTTTGTGCATACCCCTTGGCCACCAACCCAGCTTTATACCTCTCCAAATTATCATTTATGTCCCTTTTTAATTTGAATACCCACTTGTTCCCAATATCTTTTCGCCCCTTAGGTAATGACACAAGCTCCCATGTCTTGTTCTTATGAAGTGCTTCCATCTCCTCTTCCATGGCTACTCTCCACTTGCTTGCAAATTCAACTTCACAAGCCTCTTGATATGTACTAGGTTCACCAACATCAGTTAGTAATGCATAAGCAGAATTGCAAGTAGGAGAGTACCTTTTGGGTACTTTGGATACTCTAGTGGATCTCCTTACAAGGGGTAATATATCACCCTGTGGCTCATTTGGTTATTGTTCATCTTGTTGATTTTCATCTAGTACCTATCAATTGTCATCATAAATTTCCACCTCAATTGGAATAACTTTTGTACTTTGTTCTTAATTACCTCTTTGCATTGATTTTTCATTAAAATAAACAACTTGGCTAACTATAACCTTGTGGGAAATAGTATCCCAAAATCTGTACCCCTTTGTACCTTCTACATAGCCAAGAAAAATACATTTTTGGACTTCACATCCAACTTATTTTGATTCTCTTTAGGAATATGAGCATAAGCATCAGAACCAAATACACAAAGAAAGGAATAATCAACAAGTTTACCTATCCATACTACTTCAGGTATTTTATTATCAAGAGTTGTAGTGGGTGATATATTTGATCAAGAAATAGGTTGTAGAAACAACATCATCCCAAAAATTTTGCTCTAGACCAGTAGTGCTCAACATACATCTGGATCGCTGCATAATTATATGGTTCATTCATTCAACAACACCATTTTTTTGTGGTGTCCTAACAACTATCAATTTCCCTACAATACCATACTCACTACAAAACTAGTTAAACTCACTTGAACCAAATTCTCTTCCATTATCTATTCTCAGAAAATTTATAGTCTTACCCTTATGATTCTCTACTAGAGCTTTAAAATTCTTAAAATAAGAAAAAACTTTAGACTTCTTGAAAAGATAAATCCACACCTTACAAGAATAATCATCTATAAATGAAATAAAATATGATGAACCCCTAATATATGTTATAGGAGCTTCCCAAGTATCTGAATTAATTAATTCTAATACATCTTTACTTCTGGTAGTACTTCTAGAAAAATTCAATCTACTCTGTTTTCCAAAAAAACAATGTTCACAAAAATCTAAATCTTAACATTTGGCACTTAGGAGAATATTTCTATCTAGTAGTACCTTGAGACCACATTCACTCATATGGCCTAGTCCTTGATGCTAGGTTGATACTAATTCTTTTCCTACATCAGATTCCATTGCAACTTTTCCGCTGCTAGTTTCTCCAACCAGCCTTTAGAGATTGCAAACTTTTTCTCCCTTTAGCACAACCCACACACCTTTTGTTACCTTGAGACAACTATTTCCACCACTAAATCAGTAACCTTGTTCATCAAAAACTCCAAGTGACAACTTTTTTTCTTTAATCCTAGTACATGTTTGACATGTTGAATAGTCCTTACCATTCCATCAAACATCTTGATTCTTATGTCACCTTTTCCAATAGCTTCACAAGGGTTATCATTTCCCATGTAAACCATACCTCCATCACATGACTGATAAGTAGAAAACTAGTCTCTATGTGGAGTCATGTGAAAGGATGCACCAAAATCAAGAATCCAAACATGAAGTAGAGAGCCTCTCATATTAGCAGTTAATACTTCTCATGATGTTTGAACTTCTCTTGTGTTTTCCTTAGATGCTTGTGAACTATAGTTTTCTTTTCTTGCTTTTGGTAGCATACAATCCCTTTTGACATGTCCATTTTTGCCACAGTTCTAAAATTTTACTTTCTCCCCTTGGATTTGGGCCTAGCTTGTCCATTCTTAGAATTTTCTCTTTCTTGAGTTCTACCTCATGCAATTAGGGCTTCATTAGAAGAATATCCTTGAGATGTCTTTTTCCTTGAATCTTCGAAAATCATAGCAGCCACCACATCTTCAAAGACTAATTTCCTACTTGGTGTTGAGATACTAAGAGTCATAACCAGTTGATCCCAAGTTTTAGGAAATGAGCACAATAAAATTGTTGCCTTATCCTCTTCAATTTTCACCCCATTGAAGCCAACTTGCTTGTCAGTGTGTTGAAATCATTCAGATGATCTTTGATAGATGAATTGTCACACATTCTCAAATTATATAGCTACCTACGTAACAAAAATTTATTTTCCAATGACTTCGTCTCATACAACTTTTTGAGCTTAGTCCACAAGTCATGTCCAATTTTCTTCTCTACAAAATTGAATAGTACTAAATCTTCTAGAGATAATTGGATTGTTTCTTTGGTCATGCTATCCTTTTCATTCCAATTTTCCTTGATCATGGCTATAATTGTTGACACTACCCCTTTGAGAGCTAGTGCACATCCATCCTTCACCAATAAAGCTTGAATCATTAGATTCCATAAAGAAAAATTAGAACCATCAAAAATTTGCACCTCAAATCTAGTAATCATGATTCATGCCATTGTTTACTTCTCAAAAAACACAACTTCTGCACAAACAACCTCACTTTGATACCAACTGTAAGAAAATTTACAATGCAGAATAAACAAAGGAAAATAATAAGCACAAATTTAACACAGTATTTACATGGAAAACTTAGTAAAATTATACTAGGAAAAAACTATGAGAAAATATCTTTTGTATTTTATTTCTTAGGAAATGTGCAATTACAACAACCTTCAAAAGTTATAAGAAATCTGAGTTGCAAAGTCCTTGTCAAACAAAACTTTCCAAAAATAGAAAGTGTGACTCATGCAACTACATGTCAAGCATTTTTCAAAACTACCAAAAGTAGAGAGTCCCAAAAAAAAAATCTAGCTTTACCAGAAACATCTACAACATATGGCTTTGATAGAATATTATAGCTTTGTTGAGACCCCTTTTTCATTTCAACCTTTGGTAGAATATTATAACCTTTAGTTGTATAGTAGGCCTTCGGTTGTGCTAAGCACGTACCTAAAGCACTAGCTAGATATCCATGTCGACTATTTGTCACTACTGGAATAACAATAAAATTTACTTCACATTCCAAAAATCCCTTTCTCATGTAGGGTTTTCTCTTATAAACACTCTCCTTCATTATAATATTCAGCTCTCTAGAAGTTCAGTGAAAGATCTTGGCATCTCTTGTAAGTTTTTCTTGTTGAGGAAATAACAAATCATTGTTTGTAACTCTCATGTGTGGAAGGTGTTACCATTTGCTGTTTGATCTTGCCTTGTGTGTGTTTTCACAATTCCAACACTAAATTCATCCTTCCTAATGGGTTCCAACCCATGTAATTGTAAATTATAAATACCTTCTACCTTTGTATGCATGCCAAATTCAATTAAGAATCATTAAACCTTTGTACAATTATTAAAATATGATAGTATCAATATCTTGCTTCTATAAAACTTATCATGGAAGCTCTACTATTCACTCATCAATAAAAGGGCCATTGTTATTCTATTTTTAGGGATAATTTTCTTTAATAACTGTGGAACTATCAATGAAGAATTATCATTAATTAGTTTTCCTCATGGTTTCCTTTCACATAGATTAGTAACATTATTTTTCTATACTTAGAGAATTGTAACTGTAATTCCAATTGGGTCATATCTATTGTAAATCTCATATGACTTGTGAATTTCTTATCAATATTTTGAAATATCAAGGTATTTCAAAATTGTTTAGGTATATTTTGATCTCTTTCTTAATTTTATGTTCTTTTAAATATTTGCACCATTTATGTGTAGTTGTGCTTGCTTCTGAAAAAACATTAGAGAATCATCCTTTATATATTTTTATAAAATTCCCTTTCTAAAGAATGCAATTTTTCATTCATTGGTACAAGACGAGGGTTTAATCAATCTAACCAACTTATAAAAGAAATAAATAAATTATACGTGAGTACAAGTGCTTATGCATATTACTCCACCAAATATTCAACTATTACAATATTAGCCCCGACTTAGTCAAAATTCTCTTCAAATTGGTTCTTCTCTTTTTACTAATTTCATTTGAACCTCTTCTTCTCTACTCATACAATCCTCCAAATTAGCTTTGATTTGTTCTTCCTCATCTTTATACATTTTTTTTAACCTCTATTTTTCTTTATTTTAACTTCAACCAATTCTCTCTAAACTAGTACTTCATTTTGGGTATGTGCCATACCAAGAACAAAATTAGATCAATTGTTGCTTCAAAATAATCCTATTGAACCTCAAAATTGTCTTGTGTTCTTAATAATTGGCACACCCTCACTACAACTTAAGGTTTAGACAACATTATTTTATCTTATATCTTTTTCTACATATCCTTTACATTAGATACACATTGAATCAACATATCATTAGTTTGTGTCAATGCATCAAATCCTTTTGTGCATTCCTTAATTCTTTGTATAAAAAATATAAATATATCTTTATTTTATATTCACACACAACCTCATTGACTATTTTCTTCTTTACCCTTTCTATTGTTGAGTGAAAATAAGATCTATTCTTTAGTGATGGAAGGATGTCATTTAGTGCATTGAAATATCTACATCATCCATATACTTTGGAATAATTGAAACATTTCGAGTCACATCCAACTAAATTTCAAATAAAACAATGTACCCATCAATTGGATATTTAAAAGTATGCAAATACTATAGATCAAAGGTCAAAAAATTATGCAATTTTTTTTCCAAGTTTGTATGCTATCATGATGTGAATTCATCCTCTACATTTGTTTCAAATCTTATATTTGTAAACTCTTTTGATTCCTTCTTTGCATCCTTTATCAATTCTTTGTTTGATTTTATCTTTACTAGATTTAGTTATTATTCTTGTGTTGGTGATTGTGCTAGAATAAATTATGTTGATTGTAGAGTATCTATTGATACATTTGTGTCCTTAGAAAAAAATGTTCATGAATTATTTGGTCACACATGCATGGGAAAAATCCTAGGCATCTACATTGCATTGGTACTCAAAGTTGTAGGTTCCCAAATATGTAAAGCTATTTTTCACTCTAACTGTCAGTGGTATAAAGATTATAGCAACACACATCTAACTTATGATTAGGAAGGGAAAAAATAGACTAATTATGAAGATATGGTAATATATCCTTAAATTTAGGCTCAACTAGACCCAAGGAGGCTTCCCTAGAGGTATCCTTAATAGGATTAATCACAACTAAAGCAGGTTTTTTTTTTTTTTTTAGTAGTACCCAGTTTTCACTTGGTGCCAAATGTGGAAGAATTTGAATTTGAATTGAGAATATTCCCTTTTTGGAAAAGGAATATTCTTTCTACAACTTGGAGGGTTGGAGGAAAAGTAGTTAATTAAAAAATTATGAAAATTATTTAATTGTGAGGATGAGAGGAATTAAGATTTTAATTAAATAATTGGGAATTATTCAATCAAGTGGGGGATTAGTATGAAAATGATGAATTATGATGAATTAATCAAATAATACTAATTATTCGATTAATAGGGGAATAAAGTGAATTTAACTAAATAATTGGACATTATTTAATTAAACAGAGGAATTAGTATGAAAATGATGAATTATGATGAAAATCAAATAATGTTAATTATTCAATTAATAGGGGAAAAGTGAATTTAACTAAATAATTCAACATTATTTAATTAAATGGAGGAATTAGGTGATAATGAGAGAAATAGTGTTAGTATGTGAAATCGAGATGTGCGATACATTTAGGACAATTTTAGGTGTCTACATTTTGCCCCTCTTTGAAGTAATATACCCACTGAATGTTTCAAAGACCCGATATTGCTAGATTTTTTTGAAAATTTTACCTAATGCCCCACTATGCCCTAATGGATGAAGGAAGGATGGTAGGCTTCCCCCTCGAGAGATCTACTAGAAAAATTAATTTTTGGGTCGAGAGTGTGACGTGATGACATGACTAGGTCTGCTAAAAAGAGGATGAAAAATGAAGTCTTGGGAAGGTTGGGAATTGATTAGGATGCATAGTCAATGTTGAAACTTGAGTTGCAGGGAAAAAACCTAGGGTTTGCATATATGTGCATTTGGGTGAATTTCAGCCTCATTTGTACACTTTTCTTTATAGAGATCTAGAGCATTGATCCTCCAATCCTTTTAGAAATCTTCTCGATATGGCACTCATTCCTCATGCCACACATCACATAGATAGTTCTAGAGGCCAAGCAACACAGGCCCACCAGTACGTACTAAGTTGTCTCACTTTTGCATGTAGTTCTAGGCTTCCAAATTCATAGCTAAAGGTAGGAAAACATGTTGCAGGTATGAGCAAGTTTGGTAGTGTTGTCATTGATGTCAACACATCTATTGTACATGTATGGCTAAGATGTTGCTGAGATGTTGTGAGTACATGGAGCTATCTTTATAGTGTTGCAGATGTGTTGGTTTGATAAGTTTCCAAGTGCTTTTGAGAAAATTAAATAAATAAGAAAAAACTGAATGTTGACAGTGTTCAAAATGTGCTTCGGTATGTGCTCTGCATTTCTCCTGTGTTGATCCTATGCTTGTGCAGACTTGAAGGTTTGATAATGGTGATTTAGTGGTGATATCTCTCGAGTTTTTGCTTTTGGTGTGATGGTATGTGAAAGTTACGTTCACCTGTATGTGAACTGTTCTGGTAGATTTGGTATTCTGTGGACTGGGAGAAATATTGTTGCTCTACAATTTTTCTCTGTTTCATTTCAGATCTTGTGGATCTGGAATATGTCTTGTGAAGGTTTTTTCTGTGCTCTGGCAAAGAGGTTTGAATATTGGTGATTCAGAAGTCATGTTTTAGTAATTTAGTGTGAAGTTTATATAGTCCAGATGGACTAGTGAAAGATATTTAGTGGTTGAAGTCTGTTGTTTTGCTGTGTGTATCTCTAGAAGATTCTCGATGTGTATTCATGCTTAAGGAAGCATGTTGTGGCATGCCCCTCCGTATTCACCTCTCTGGGCATTTAGAGTAAGTTTGTTTTGTAATTGTTGATTTTGGGTCTAGGTAACTATTTTAGCATTTGGTTTAAAGAAAAAATAAATAAATTCTTTTAATTATTTTATGCCTTAAAATGAATTATTGAAACGGGGTACTTTGATTAATGAATATCAATAGATTTATAAAATTATAAAGTTAAGTTATAATAAATAAGTCTTGGGCTATGATGGTGGAGTCTATTTTAGGATTTCTCAGTTGTAAGAGCTGGCAGTTAAGTCAGAGTTTTCTCCTTAATTTTTGTTATGGTTGCATTATATGGGGGAAGGACTTTAATTTCATACCAATCATAATTGGGGATGGCTGGTTGCGTATTGAGGAATAACGTTAGACCAATCATGCTTGTTGCATGTTAATACGGACCCCAGATTTTGAGGAGAGCTTTATGAAACCCATATGAGGTAATACTTTTTTTTGGGGGACTTCTGGAGTATGGACACAAAGCCGAGTCAGATCTTCCATAGAACGGAGTTGACTACTGGAAGGGAGTTAGATTTTGTATCTCAGAATTAAAAGGAGTTCTTGTGGTGTCTCTGCGGTGATGAATTTGTTCGTCAGCTTCTAGCATATTTGGAGGATATTACTTTGGTAGCTTCCCTAAGAAGCAAGTTCGGGAAAGTGTGGCCTCAACCCTTTCCTTATGTTGATTAAGTACTTTTCTATCTTCCATGAAAGGACCCGCTAGTGTTAAAGATCATGCAAACCCTTAATTGCAAATATTTTCCCTTATTTAAATGGCTAAACGATTCAACCTTAGGCATATATGATCACTTAAAATAAATGTCATATAGATATCTCTATCTTTCAATCTTTTCAACATATTATGTATGCATGTCATGATCTAAGCTTTCTTTAGCTCGGACAAAGTCGTTGCTGAGAGTTTGTGGAAACTGAGTTTATTGGAAATTTCTTCAGCCTATTGCCTCTTAAATCTGAGCAAATGTGATTCTATGGGGTTTGCATCTGACATATATTGATCTTTCTATAGTGGTGTTTTACGTTAGCTTCCTTCTGCAAACAAATTGAGGAGTATTGTTGGGTGCATGATGTCATGAGTTTATGCATAGTGTAGTAAAAGATAGGGCGTCGAACCCTTAGAATGCCATCGCTAACTTTAGTTATTGCATATTTGCATTTCCTGTAAATTGAAGTCTCTCCTGAGTCGCCGGTGTTGCTCTCTCATTTTCTTTACACTTTCTGTGCTACAGATCTGTGAGAGTTAATCATTTGCTCTGCATGGTTGACGTGCTTCGAATCCTTCTCTATTACCTCAGCCTTGGGTTTTGTTTCTCTTCATCCTCTTCGTTATCATCGTTAAATGACATTGCCTCAGTGTATACTTTGGAGTTAACTCCAGTTACATCTGCCCATGCGCATTGTGTAAGTATATTATTTTTCCTACTCATAAGTCTTTCTCCTTCTCTTCAGTCTTGTGGTTTGTACTCCATTCAATCTCTACTTGGATTCGTTGAGAATCTCTCACAGATGCAATACTTGAATATAGAAGACTATAGAGCACTCCCTTGTGCAGAAAATAGAGTGTACCATAATCTCTTTGATTTCATTGTCAACCTGAATTGAACATGATAGGATGTATAGATTTAAATAACCTTCCTGATGGAGTTTAACCTTTAAGTAACCTGTTTGATTCTACCAATGTTGTAACACTTTGAAATAATGATAACAGTGCAAGTGGATGGCTGTTTCCAAATTCCAATATTCACTTTCTTATATATATACTTGACAACCTGTCACAGTTACAATATTTAGAGTTGAGGTATTGTACAGGATTAAATAGCCACCCTGAAACCTTTGTTAACTTATCACAGCTGAAACTTTTAGGGTGTAGTCTCTCTGCAACCATTGACAAACTATCTCTACTGTATAGATTTTGGAGGGTATTTAAGGTTAATTAACTCTCTGTAACTGTTTGCATCCTGTCACAACAGTTAAACATAGAAGACTTAGAGGTATAAATAGCATCGTTGGCAACCTAACACATCTACTTAAAAATAACATGCTGTATAGATTTAAATAAAATTCTCTGATTCTATTTGTGTCACAGGTCTTGAACATGGAAATGGTAGGGGATTAAAGATGTCGTGTTGAAGATTTGTAACCTGTTTACCTTATCTTTGACCTAATCCTTGATGACCTTTCAATCTTGCTGGCACTTGACACTGTTGAGCAAAACCTTCATAAAGGAGAGACCTTGTAATTAGATTAAATGAAAGATTAGTACATAGAATAAATTGGAAATCAGTAGATTGGAAATGAAAGAGGATTAATTCACTACTAGATAATTGTAGGATTTAATAAAGGAAATTAGATTACTTTGCAAGATGGAATATAGCTACTTAAGGTGGCCTTGATTAATTACATGATGATAGGCTTAAAATAATGTAGAGTATGACCCTTAAACAAGTTATTATGTTTCCTAAATGCCCTCCGTTTCAGATCTCATTGATCTAATGTAATGTTTTCTTTTGAGTTTGCAAATGTCTTCATATTTTGGTAAATGAGTTTGTTTGTACATGATAAGTCACATGGTGTTTGATGAGATGCGAGTGCACCCACACTCTCATTTCATTGATAATTCCTATACTTGAGCTGCATACGAGCATATTAGGGTTGTTAGCTAGAGAATGTTAATAGTACCTTGTAATTGAAGGAGTTTGTTGTAATATTGTTTTGGATAATCTTTTAAGATTTATCTCCTGCTTGTAAAGGATGACTTTGTTGGCTTTATCCCGATGTGTGCTCTCTTGAGTTACTTGAAACTTGTTCATTGAAATCATGTGGAGTATGAGTAATGTGTTTTGTGAGTGTTTTTGGTGTCTTGATAAGGAGGGCTATGTAATGTAATAATGATTGTAGTAGTTTTGAAATGTGATTCTCATGATGTCTTAGTGAACTCTAGTTGATTTCAATGATGCCTTGTCAATTAGTCTCTGTCTTAGGATAAATTTGTTAGTATTGGGATTCTGTGTTGGTTGGTTAATTTTGATGGTTTTGTTCAGATGTGACTTCCTCTTGAGTTAATCTCGGTTTTGAGGGGATTTTATCCTTTTAATTTGTGTCAGAACTTATTTGGAATCTCGTATTGTGTTGGCTTACCCTCATTTATGAGTTTTTGGATAGTCACTCTGTTGGGATCCTGAGGAAGGGAGAATGTGATTTCATAATTGTTTCCCATCTTGACTCTTGTGGACTATGGTCTTTATGTTTGGATTTACTTTGTGGGTATTAGCCTTGCACGTGGATGTTGTGTTACTATGGATTCTTTGCATGGGTTGGTACATACCTCATTTGTTGTTTTACTGAGTTGGTCTTATTATTTTGTGCTAGTGGCTTACCCCATTGAGATAGTAGAATTTTAGTTGTGAGTAGGGAGAGTGGCTTCTAATGGGGGCCGGGACTCGGAAGAGGTCCCAGGGTAACTCATTGGAGGTTTATTAATCAAGTGAAAATATTAATAATTAATGAGGGGTTTTGGGTATAATCACACTTTAACAAGATATAAGTGAATGCCTCACTCATGACTCAAGTGCTTGTATGGGCTTGAGATGAGTTGAGAAGGCCTGGAATGGTGAAATCATTGTCTTGTCCTTATGAAAGATAATCGATGCCACATTGGATTGCATGTGGGGCCGGGTTTCGTAAGAGGTCACCAGGGTAACCCAAGTTGGGGGCCGGGGCCTAGGAAGATTCGCCAGGGTAACCCATGCAACATTGCGATGACACTCTTCCCTAAACAACTATGTTTATGTTATTCTAAATGTTGGCATTTGTATGTTGATGTTTTATTGGTTATTCCTTATATTGGGCACATCTTGTGTTGGTTATATCTTGTGCTGGAGATTGCCTTATGTTATTGTGAATCTTGTTGTGAAGTCTTGTACCCTTGTTTTGTATGATGGTTTAGTTGAGGATCCTTCTTGTCATCTCTTAGCATGAAACGTATGGAGTTATTGATTGAGAAGTTGAAATTGTACCTTGCAGTGTCTCCTGAGTTGCACCAGAGTTGGATCCAGTATTGCAGCTTTGTACTTCTTCATTTCAAATGTATCATTCTATTTTATTGTAAATGAAAGTAGCATTGTAATATTGTTACTCTAGATTAATGTATTAACCATGTTTATGGATTACTGGTGTATACGTGATGTAATGATGTTGTTGTGAAAAGTAATGCAGTCTTGTAAATTTGTTATATGTAGTTCATGTTTAGTTTCATATCATGTGATGTATGATTATTATGATGTAGATAAATGGATGTAAGAGTTTACAAGTTTCTTTCAAAGAGTTGAACTGATTGCAAATGGATTTAGAAATTAAGGAGGAAAACTTTCAGATGACGATATAATTGAGAATATCTTGATAACCTTACCGGAGTGCTACAGTGATAAGATCTTAGTCATTGAAGAAGTATGTAATCCTAAGACTTTCACTTTGGAACAGTTGTTCAACACCTTGCAAGCATTTGAGTTGAGAAAGTTTCAAAAAGAAGAAAAGATAGAAGAAAAGGTAGAAATGGCATTTAAGGCATTGAAGATTAAAGAGGAACTGGATAGTGATGGTGTTGATGAGTTGGAAGCAAACTTCACCAGGAAGTTGAAGAAAGGAACCATAAAGTATAAATGTATGTTTCCCTTTAAATGTTTTAGTTGTGGTAATATTGGTCATTATGCTTTGAGATGTCTGAATAGAGTTGTGCATAAGAAGAACAAGGATTATAAGGATAAGGATAGGAAGGATAAGAAATATAAGAAGTTGTACTATGTTAAAGAAGAAGCCATAATTTCTGATGATGAATCTGAAAATGAGGTTGATGATAGTGAATGCTTATTCTTAGCTTTGGAAGGTAAATCTGTATCCACTAACCCTGGAAAATGTGTAAGCAAGAAGGCTCCAGAGAGTAAGAGAAATAGGATGGAAGGTACTTTGGTTACCGTTGTTCATGCAAGACAGGATGAAGGCTACTGGGTAATCGATAGTGAATGTTCTAATCACATGACTAGAGATAAGAGTAAGTTCACTAAACTTGAGAAATATGATGGTGGTTTAGTTATGTTTGGTGATGATTCAAAAGAAAATATCTCTGGGAAGGGTTCAATTAGTTTTGATGGAATGCATAGTACTGATGATGTATATTATGTGAAGGGTTTGAGGCATAACCTTCTGAGTGTTGGTCAGATGTGTAGCAATGGTTTCAAACTTGTGTTTCAGAATAATACCTGTGAAATCGTAAAAAGCGACCCAGGAGTGGGAGATATGATTGTTGTTGGAAGAACTCATGGAAATATGTATCGGGCTTGAAAAGGAAAGCGATGGTCATTTCTTTGTATCTCAAATCGCTGAAAGTTGGTTATGGCACCGAGAATGGGACATGTGAATTTTGATAACTCTATCAAGATCAAGGGTAAAAGAGATTGTCGGAGGACGGCCTAGAAACCGCCAAGACCTCGTATCGCTATTTACAAAAGTTTTCAATTGGTGAAATAGACAAGATGCAACTTTAAGGTAAAAGAGCATTCTACTACTGAAATGCTGGAGTTAATTCATACTGATCCATGTGGTCCGACTAGGACTGGAAGTGTGAATGGTGGTAGATATTTCATTTTGCTTATTGATGATTATACTCGAATGACATGGGTTGCTTTTCTTAGAGAAAAGAATCAGGCTCTGGATAGGTTTAAGGTATTCAAAGCAAGTGGAAAATGAAGTAAACTTGAAAATCAAGTGTTTGAGATCTGATAGAGGTGGATAATTCACCATTGGTGAATTTAATGCATTCTATGAACAACATGGCATAAGAAGACAGTTTCATGCTTCGAGAACCCCTCAGTAGAATGGAGTAGTTGAAAGGAAAAATCGAACAATACAAGAAGCTATTAGAACCATGATGAAAGAGTCAAATGTACTTGATGTCTACTGGAGAGAAGCGATACATATTTTTTTTATGTTCTTAATAGAGTTTAGACCAGACACAACAACACTAAGACTTCTTTCGAGTTATGGAATAGTAAGACTCCTACAGTGAAGTATTTCAAGGTATTTGGAAGCAAATGTTATATTCAAAGAGATGATAAAAATCTTGGAAATTTTGATGCTAGATGTAATGAAGGAATCTTTCTTGGATACTCTACTACTAGCAAAGCATATAGATGCTTTAACAAAAGATTGAGAAAGATTGTTGAAAGTGCTAATGTGAAAGTTGATGAAGACATATGCAAACCTATTGAGATTAGTGAAGTTAAACCCGATGATCCCATCTGTGGGCTTGTACCTGAGGAGAACAAGGAGAATGAAGAAGAAGAGAAAGAAGAACAAGTGGAAGAAGAAAATGAACCGGAACCTACTTTTAGAACTCCTAAGTATGTTTAGAAGAATCATTCGAAGGATCTAATAATTGGAGATAAAAGTGAAGGTGTGAAGACAAGAAGCAGAGTTGCAGCTGAGGTAAATTTGTGTCTATTAACTAAAATTGAACCCAAATCTGTAAGTGAAGCATGTGAAGATGAGATTTGGATGAGAGCTATGAAAGAAGAATTGTAGTAGATAGAAAAGAATCAGACATGGGAACTAGTCCCTAGGCCTATGAATAAAAATGTGATTGGTTCAAAATGGGTGTTCCGAAATAAGCTAAATTGAAGTGGAGAAGTTGTAAGGAATAAGGAAAGACTAGTATGCAAGGGATATTCACAAGTTGAAGGCATATATTTTGAAGAAACATTTGCCCCTGTGTCCAGAATGGAAGCTATAAGGATGTTTTTGGCTTTTAGTGCTCACAAAGACTTCAAATTGTATTAGATGGATGTTAAGTCAGCATTTATAAATGGTGAGTTGAAGGAAGAAGTGTACATGGAGCAACTTGAAGGATTTTAGTTGTCTGACAAACCGAACATGGTTTGTAAGTTGAAGAAGGTATTGTATGGACTGAAGCAAGCTCCCAAAGCTTGGTATGTAAGACTGGACAAATGTATGACAAAGCAAGGATTCAACAAAGGCTTTGTTGACAACAATCTTTACTTCAAAGTGCAAGGTAACAAAATGTTGATAGTAGTTTTTTATGTTGATGATATCATTTTTGGTGGAAATGAAGGTATGTGTGAAAAGTTTGCTGAAGAGATGCAAAAGGAATTTGAGATTTCTATGATCGGTGAATTGAATTTCTTTCTTGGTCTACAAGTGAATCAAACTAATAAAGGGATATTCATTTCACAATCTACATATAAAAGAGTTGTTGAAGAAGTTTGGGATGGATGATTCTAACCAGTTTGTAATTCTACATGATAACCGTGATGTAACCGAAAGCAAAGATGATGAATCTCGGCTAAGACTAATCGAGCAAATGTAGATCTATGATTGGTGGAATATTGTATCTTACTGCTACCAGACTGGACATTATGCATGTTGTTTGTTTAGTTGCAAGATTCCAAGTAGGTCCTAAAGAGGCACATGTTGTAGCTGTAAAGAGGATATTTAGATATTTGAAAGGTACATCGATATGGACTATGGTATCCTAAGAGTAATGATTTCACCTTTGAGTGCTTATATAGATGTTGATTGGGTTGATGTGTAGATGACCAAAAGAGTACTAGTGGTGTGCTTTCTTGGTGAAATTAGTTTCATGGTTGAGCAAAAAGCAAGACTCAATCTCAAGTATCCATAAAGGTATTAATATGTTGCTGCAACATCCTACTACACATAGGTTTTATGGATGAAGCAAACACTGAAGGACATTGGTGTGGTATGTGATGAGCCTATTTCTATTTTTTGTGACAACACAAGTGCAATAAACATTTCAAAGAACCCAGTTATGGATTCAAGAACAAAACACATATCTATCAAGTATCATTTTCTAAAAGAAAAAGTGCTAGAGAATGAGGTTAGACTGGAGTATGTGACAACAAAGGAACAAATTGCAAACATATTTACTAAGGCCCTTCCGAAGGATACTTTTGAGTATCTTAGGGAGATGTTGGGGGTCATTGGCCCTCCAAACTAGGTGCACATGAAGGTGCATCAGTCTAGTGAATTCATAGATTCTTCATTTATCTGGATTGATAAATGGGTCTACTCCACAGGGGTAGTAGAAATGGTTTTCATTGTTGCAGTATGAGTGTGCTCCTAAGGGGGCTAATCAGAGTTGTTGATCTTTTCCATTGATGTCAAAGGGGGAGAGAAAACTTATGTGAAAAACAATTCTCCCGGTATTGTGAAGGATGATGTTGTCTTTTATGGTTTTTCACATCATGTGTTGCCATCAATGACAAAGGGGGAGGTTGTTGCAGGTATGAGCAAGTTTGGTGGTGTTGTCATTAATGTTATCATTGATGTCAACAAAGTTTAGTATGTTGTAGATTGTACATGTATGGCTAAGATGTTGTGAGTACATGGAGCTATCTTTATAGTGTTGCAAATGTGTTGTTTGATAAGTTTCCAAGTGCTTTTGAGAAAATTAAATAAAGAAGAGAAAATAGAATGTTGCAAGTGTTCTAATGTACCTCGCATGTGCTTTGCATTTATCCCATGTGTTGATCCTATGCTTGTGTGGACTTGAAGGTTTGATAATGGTGATTTAGTGGTGATATCCCCCGAAGTTTTAGCCGCTTCTAGCAGATGGCATGTGAAAGTTACGCTCACCGATGCGTGAATTGTTCCTCGCAGAGTTGGTATTCAGGACTCGAGAAATATTGTTGCTCTGCAATTTTTCTCTGTTTCATTTCAGATCTTGTGGATCTAGAATATGTCTTATGAAGGGATTTTCTGTGCTTTCGCAAAGAGGTTTGAAGATTGGTGATCTAGAAGTCATGTTTCAGTAATTCAGTGTGAAGTTTATATAGTTCAGATGGATTGGTGAAAGATGTTGAATGGTTGAAGTTTGTTGTTTTGTTGTGGATGTATCTGGAAGATTCTAAGATGTATTCTCATGCTTAAGGAAGCATGTTGTGGCCTCTACATTTTATCTTCTGGTTGAGAAGCATGTACATCAATGATTATTTGTGTTTTCATTAGGTTTGGCTAACCTGGTGTTTACACTTCATTCGAAGAATAAAATTAATTTGTGGAAGCATGTGATTGATTCAAGACATTATTTTTTAGTCTTGGTTAAATATTTTATTGGTCCACTCTTATTCCTTTCCACCGCGGGAATTTTGAGTTGCTGGCCTATTTTGAATTTATGAAATAAGGTATTTGTGGCCGACCTTGGAGAAAGTTTCTAAGGTTGAGAATGGTATAAAATCAAGTCGAAGTGTGAAGAGTCATATGACAGTGTGATGCAAAGTGACGAAAGTGAGCCACAAATCATAAGAGCAGAAGCGTGTGTGTGAGTTATGATAGTAGTTTTTTAGTGTGTTGAAGGAAGTGAGCTGAAGGTTTCTGCAATCCTGCAGATGTGCATTAATTGCTATGGTGGATCTTTTGTTCTCTTTTGTATCTATAGGCAATGAGCCTCCATATTGGATAGTGAGTCCTTTCTGTAGGCAGTGAGCCTATGTATTTGGATAGTGAGTCCTCTTCTGGGCTGTGAGCCCTTGGTAGTGATCCTTTGTTTTATAATCTTTTATATTGTGAGTTAACCCTCGCCATGGTTTTTCCCTCATTGGGTTTTCCACATAAAAATATGGTGTTCATTGTGTTGATTTTCTTTCTATTATTTGTGTTTCATGCTCTTACTTAATAACAGAACAGCGTGGTTGTGGAATTAATAAGTGTTGAAGTTTTAAGTTTGAATTGTGTGCAACTGATTCACCCCCCCTCTTAGTTGTCCTACGCCTATTTAACCAAACAAGTGTGTCAATCCATGGATCAATGCCTTTGTAACCCGACATGGCACATTTTTAATTATGGAAGGTTGCTTTTGTTATAGAATATTATGTTTGTGATAATGTATCACTTTTGCCTTACCTTTGCACGAATAAAGCAACGCTTTTGTAAATGTGCCCGTGGATATTTTTATGGGTTTGACACGTTTGAATTTTGGTCCACATATGACTGGTATGCTTTACTACGCTTGCAAAAAGTGACGTGTTTATTTTTATTATAGGGGAAAAATAGGTTTTGAAGGGACCCAAAACCCTTTACAACATAAAAGATAAAAAATTTATCATAACTAGAAACATTGACACATCAGCTCCATCCATCAGCAGACCAATAGCCAAAACATAGAGAACTAACAACAAAAAAGAAATAATAGAAAACAACACAGGAAAGGACACTATTTCATATTCTTTAAGGTGTTTTCCACCTCAATTTCCTGGTTTCTATGTAGCTCAACCATGTCCATCAGCTCTTTCTTCTCCTCTTCAAAGGTCTTCCTTAAGTTGCCCCTGACCCTTGTACTTGGGCCTTTTGCTTCATCTTTCCCTACCTTCTTCCCTTTCCCTTTTAAGAATTGATCCTTCTCCATTATCTCAACAAAATAAAGCTAATCTTCTCTTAGTTCACTTATCTTATGAAAGAGGAGCTCCAAAGATTCAACACTATTCTTAACTGAACTGTGGCTAACATGAAGCATCTTCTTAATGTCTGCATTGGTTTCATTAATCCTGACCTCCATATCAAAGAGACACTTCTCACATAAGTTTTAAAAATCTGCAAAAGTGCATTCTAGGTCCATGAGTCTTTCAATCGAGATGTACGAGGAAGAGCCCTTTGGTACATTTTGCAAATTTTCTTTCAGGCTCCTAAGTTTGATATTCACCCTATTGAATTCTTGCAAAACCCACTTGGATAGTTTGAATGTGGAGGTGGCTCCTGAACGAGCCATGACCAGGAGTTCAAACATAGAAGTATTATCATCATTAAGGTAAGTGAAATCTTCAGAGAGGGGATTTACCTTTAATGGCTCTTGTTTTCCAGTCTTCAGGCCCTCATCCTCATTCACAAACTTTCCACCAGAATGCTCCACACTAGGAGAGATACGAACAAAGGAGTCATTGATTTCGATGGCCAAATCTACGACACCCTTCTTTCCCTGGTTCTCAATATCCTTCAAATCCTCCTTCATATTCTGACTTTTTAGCTTTTCAATATGCTTAGAAACCCTATGTAACATTTCCATGGGTTCCTTACCATCAACATTATTTGGCAATAGAACCTCCTTTTGACCAACCATAGCAGAAACATGACTAGTATCCTCCTTGTCTCCCTTAGAATGTAAGTCACCAGTGTCGACCTCAATATCATTACCAGAGGAAGCGGAATCCGACTCCTATAAAATTATCCTCTTAACAACACCTTTCCTCTTAAGATTCCCCTTTTTTCACTTCTTAGAGGGGGCTGTTGTAGGGGATGAAGACCCATCCTCATCCTCTTCATTCCAATCCTCCTCACCATCAACACTAGTATCTGACCCAGTCGAGAGGGTCTTCGTTGATAGCCTTCTCCTTCCCTTTCAATGACTTGGTGGGGATATTGGTCCTGACATGCTCCATAAAAAGTAGAATGAGGCCCTGATATAAAATAGGGGCCTACCTATTTTTCAAATGGGAATACACTGACACTTCCAACGAGGATAAAATAAATAATGGAAATGAGATAAATAATCCATGCCTAAAATGGTTTAACAAATTGAAATGATGACCAATAATTGCAGTATAACGACCATCTAGGGTCATATACTGCATGATTACCTCTGCAATATTAGCCCAGATTTTCTTCAAGCAAGACCACTCATAGCCCCAAGACTTTAGCTTAATCAGCTTCTTCTGCTCATCATCTTTAAAGAATTTATCCATGGCATCATCATTTCTTTTCCTTTCCTTGAAAAACTTACGACCGACCATTGACAAGCCAGTGACAGAGGTGATAAATTCCTCATTTATCAAAAATTCCATACCCTTGACTAGAAGCCTTCTATCATGCCAAAAGCTAACAAAGTCCACCGAGGCCTTAGGATCATGGCCATGAAGCCTATCCAAGAAAGGCATGAAATTCTCATGCTCTAAAATTCTCCAAATTTTGTAGTTTTTCCTCCATCTTGCAAAAGAGTGAGGCTCAATCCTACTACGATCACCCCCCATAATCACAAACACTTTGAATAGAAACCCCAGGAAGGAGGCAAAATTTAGAAAACAAACCAGAAGAACGATACCCACAAAGTGTGCAGTGAAAGTGTAAATAATAATGAAAATAACACTCCAAAGAACGAGCTCAACCATAGCCATTGCTTCACAATAAATACTTAGCATCCTCGGGAAGGATGGAGTACTCTTCCCATGTCTTAGAATCATTAATTCTAAAAGCCTCATTAGTGAAGAAATATGCCAACGAATTTCCTTCTCGATAGATATGAGTAACCCGAGTTTCCTCAAAAAATTTGAGCATCATAATAGCATCCTCAATCAAATGATCAATGTTCTAGCTTGACTTCTAAGATCCATGTAGGAAATTAATTATATTAAGTGAATGTCCCTCCACCCAAAGTTTTGAGTACCCTTTTTCCAACACAAACTTGATAGCAATGAACACAACCTCAGCTCCTGCACAGTGATTGGAATAATTTCCCAATGGGAGTGCCACCGTACCCAATAATTTTCCAACATATCTCTCAACACCCCCCGACAACCTGTAGGCTTGGGATTACCCTTGGACGCCCCGTCAAAGTTAATCTTAACTCACCTAGGAGGAGGGGGTCTCCACTTAGTACTTAATTTGGCATTGATGCTTGACTTACCAACCTCAGACGGTAAAGAAGAAATCCTCCATTTGGAATTTACCGTTAAATCATATCCATCCAGGAAAGAGGACCCAACACATCAGGGAGAGTCAATTCCATGAAGAAAAAAATTCTCCAAAATAGCCCTTCGAATTTTGATAAAAACACTTTCCACCTTGAGCTTAGAATCTCATAAAATATTGCTATTTCTTTCTTTCCAAATGCCCCAAGCAATATGTGGGGCCATAAGATCCTAAAGCCTTCTAAGGATGGGGGACGAAGAGGGGAATTTTCACTGATCAACAAAGCTACAAAGAGAGCATGGGAATACCCAATCCAAATTCCAAAGATCAAGAAACTTACTCCATATGAGATGAGAAAAATTGCACCCAATGAACAGATGAAAATCACTCTCCACATCATATTCATAAAGCACACACCTATTAGGAATAGCAAATCCTCTTTTACAAAGATTATCTTGAGTTAGCACTTTGCCTTGCATTAGGAGCCAAAAGAAAACATTCACCTTAGGAACCAACAACTTTGTCCACACTTTCCCCCATAAAGGATAAGGGTCAGGTTTCACCATGGAGTTGAAAAAAGTTAAGGCCATAGAAAAATTACCATTGGCACAAGGGTCCCAAATCACACGATCAAGTCTCAAAAATTGGGGAATCTTGATATTAGCAAGGAACTCTCGAAGAACATTCAATGAGGGATCCCAATTCTGAAAATCCTTCCATGCGCCATTCTAAATATAGTCAGCCACCATTATGCCAAAAAGACATTTGCAAGTACCAAAAATGGGAGTGGCCCATAGACGGTTCACAAGAGGTTCATTATCACACCAGACATCCTCCCAAAAAAGGATCTTGGATCCATCACCCAACAACCACTTAACACCTTTATTAATAAGCTCTTTTCAAGGGATGATATTCTTCCAAAAGCAAGATCCCAATGGGATAACCTCTAATTTTAGGATGTTCCAAGGTCTCTCCACTCCAGGAAAATGTTTGTTCTTAACTAGTGAAGACCAACCCACCTCCTCTTTCAGGAGTCTCCAAATATTCTTCGAAAGTAAGACCTTATTGAAAGATCTTATATTTCTAATGCCCATACCACCCCATTTCTTAGGCGTACAAACAAGGTCCCATGAAACAAGAGGAATTATAGCTTTAGCTTCCACCCCCAACCACATGAATCCTCTCATAATTTTTTTCATCTTTTCTTCAAACTTCGTAGGAATCTTGAACAAAATGAGAGCATACAAAGGGAGATTCTGTGGAGTAGATGAGAGAAGTTGAATTCTCCCCACCTATCAAAGTAGACCACCCTTCCAACCATCTAGCTTTCTATTAAAATTTTCCAAAATCCCAAGTCAAAAGGAATCTGGGATCTTAGAAACACACAAGGGAGGACCCAAGTAAGTCGACGGCAAGTCACCTTGATTACAAGAAAGAATTCTCATAAGTTTCAATTGGAGGAACTTGAGAGTATGGAGAAAGAACAGCCGACTCTTGGGGAAATTAACACACTGACCAGAAGTCTTCTCATAGCCTTCAATTAGTAACTTAATAGCCTTGATTTCTCGGATAGAGGATTCACCCATCATAATTGTATCATCAACAATTTATGATGAGTGATGGGCTTGCATCTAGAATAAGGGACAAGACCCCTCAGGGATCCAGACCTTAGTGCCTTTTAAATATTCCTTCCCAAATCCTCCACCATTAAAATAAACAACAATGGAGAAATAGGGTCTCCCTGTCTTAAACCATGAGAGCTCCAAAAAAATGGAGATGGAGAGTTGTCAACAAGAAGAGCAAAATAAGGGGTCGAGATAAGTTGTTCAACAAGTTGCAGAAACTTCTGAGAAAAACAAAAGCGAGCCATGACCAATAATAAGAATTTCCAATTAACCTTGTCATAAGTCTTGACAAGGTCCAGTTTAAGAAAGTAACCTTGATTCTTATTAGCATACAAAGAATGAGTCACCTCATGAACCATTATGATGGAATCCAGAATTTGGTGACCCTTAACAAAGCCACTCTATTGTTTAGAGATAAGATCTAGGAGGATTCTCTGGAGTCTAGTAGCCAACACTTTGGAAAAGATCTTGTAAATAGAATTAAAGACATTGATCAGTCTAAAATCCCCAAAGCCATTAGCATCAACAATATTAGGAATCAAGACAATGAAAGTGGCATTCAATTCTTTAAGCAATTTTCTAGAACCAAAGAACATCTTGGTGGAATTGATAAAATCAACTGCCACAATATCCCAACAAGATTGAAAGAAAAAAAAGGGGAAACCATCAGGCTCAAGGGGCCTTGTTACCTTCAAAGGAAAACATCGCCTCCTTGATCTCCTTTGAGGAAGGAATAGCAACCAAATTCTTACTAAGGTGATCTGGAACAAGCTTGGGAATGACATCCATCAGAGACTCCACACTACACTGATCCCAAACTAGATCATCCCTGAGTATATGTTCAAAGAAACCAGCAACAACACTCCTAATAGCCTCATCATCATCCAACAACACCCCATCAATCAAAATTGAGGAAATCATGTTCAATGATTTGTGCTTTAAGGAAGTAAGGTGGAAAAAATTGGAGTTTTGATCGCCTGATTTGAGCCAAATAGCCCAAGATCGCTACGTCCAGAAATCCTCCTCAGCGACAATGTCATGAATTTTCACCAATAAAGAGTCTTCATACAATTGAAGCTCCTTCGATAAGCCCGAAGATTGAATTTCCTTTTGAACAAGATGAAAACATTGGATGAGAGACTTCTTGGAATTAAAAATGTGGCCAAAAGACTCCTTGTTCCATTTTTTAAGATTTCTTTTCACAATAGCCATATTTTTAGCTACTTTGAACATTGCACTACCATCAATGTTCACTTGCCACCAACTTCTAATACAATCCATGTATCTTGAATCCCTCAACCACATGGCTTCAAACTGGAAAGGAAATTTTTTTCTACCACCAACCTTATCAGTGACAAAAGAGATCAGGAAATGATCAGAGCCACACCTTGTAATAGAAGAAAGAGAGCGAGAAAAATCCACAAACCAAAAAGCAGAAACAAGAGCTTGATCCAGTCTGACTTAGATATTGTTAGAACCAACTCTCCTATTAGACCAGGTGAATCTAGTCCCTTTCAAATCCATGTCTACGAGAGAATTATCATCAATAAATAGCCTTAAATCTAGATGGTTATTAGGGTGAACCTGAGACCCACCTAGTTTCTCATTGTCAAATAAGGGGTATTGAAATCTCCCATTACCAGCCAAGGGGAATCCAAAAAAGCTGAGTATAATGAGCCAAGCTCCTCCCAAAGTCTTCTCCTCACCCCTTTCAAGTTAGGAACATAAATATTAGAAATTATCCAAGAGAAATTGTCCCAAAGACTAATAAATCTAGTATCCACATGATTGAATCCATCCACAACATGGAAACCTTTAATAAATCTAGGATTCCAAAACATATATGGGCCACCTGAATCCATTCTCGAGCTAACACCATGAAAGCCACAATCTTTGAAAAAAATGTTCTTTAGAGCTTACAATTTATCAATCTGCATTTTAGTTTCTTGTATCAAAAAACATCTGGTTTGTGGTCCCAAATAAGATTTTTTAGGAGGTCAAGCTTATGCACATTGTTTAACCCCTTGATGTTCCATGAAATTATCTTCATTTGCATAAGGAAGGAGTACTCTTTGAGGACAAATCAAAAAGGGTCTTCTAGACTCCTTCGATAATATCTCTCTTACAGTCTCGCTCCCTAATTTTTTGCGAGGAAGGCCTCCCCTAACCCCAACGTTTCTATGCACAATCATATTTTTGTCTTCTCATAGTAACCCCTTTGTGAATCTAAGGAGGGGGGAGGAATTCTTCTTTTTCTTTCCTCTCACAGAAATATAGCCTTCATCTTCCTTGCTCAAAGTATTTGCTATCACCAAAGAAACTTCCCCACCCACAAGACCAAAGGACGTTTTGGGGGTGACAAAGGATTCACATTCAGCTCTAGAGCAACACTTTAGGGGAGCACAAAGTATCTGATACATGATCCACATCGATATCTACAAAAGGAAATGCCTCCTCATTCTTAATATTTTTGTCCACCTCACCCCCATGGAAATGAGGAGCAACCAAAGCACCCACATTTTCTTTTTCCATCAACATAACACCACCATCATGGAGTGCAGAAGACCCCTTCACCTCCTTGACCTTCCAAACTTTAGTTTGGGCTATAGTCTTAGGAGGAGCCTTAACTAGGAAATATTTGGCCCAGTGCCCCATTTTTTTGCACTTGAAGCACACAAAAGGGAGCAACTCAAAAAAAATCTGTTGTTTCCAACTACCCACCTTTGAGCTCAAATGGAAAAATTCAAGAAAAAAAGCATCTTGATCAATCATAACACAAATTCTAGCAACAACCAAGCATCTTCTTGATAGAGTAGCTTCATCAATAGAAACTAACCGCTCGAAAGAGTTAGCAACCACTTTAAAAACCTCCTCATCCTAGTACTCCAATGGAAGATTGGGTAGCTTGATCCAAATAGGAGCAAGGTGGAAAAGGCACTTCAAGAGATCCATACCAGGTTCCTAAGGGTACATAACCAGAGTCAGATGACCAAAGACCCACAACCCTTTTGAAAAGACCATCTTCAAATCTTCATCATAAGAAAAGGAAAAAGAAAAGAAGCCTTTAGTCGTGGCCATGATCTCCACCTACCCCTTTAGAGACCATTTCTTGCAAACCCAAGAGCGCACATCCTTAATATTGGGTTTGGGACCCAAGAACTTTCCCACCAAAGAAAAATCCATTATAGCAATGTTCTCATCGACAATGGAGTCTGAAATGGAAAGGGAAAACTCACCCTCAACACTAGAGGAGGAAAATGATTCATAAGCAATACCCTTACCTTTAAGCTTGGAAGAAAATAATTCAACCCACCTCTATCCGGGTAAAGAAGCATGTCCCACCAGCCAGGAAATATTCATCGGAACATGCTCTTCCCGGGGCTCCAAATTTGGGCGAGCCCCAGAAGAATCACTAACAGGGGCCCCCACAACAACATTAGCTGACCCCAAAACAACCTTTGTAGCTTGAACTGAAGCCTCCACCAGAGAATAGCCTTCGCATGCTTTCTTGAAAGCAGTAACTACACATTGACCCACATCACCCAAACCTTTTGACCGCACTCATGCTAAGCAAGTTGTCCTCCCCAACCTCCACATCACAAAACCCAAAATCCTTAGGCTAACTAAACTAGAATCCGCCATGATTTCCAGGGATGGAATTCAAATTCAAATTCAAATCATTGAGACCCACCTCACCAATGTTCTTTTCCCCAACGTTCTCTTCCCCAACACTCGCCATTAAGTTTAAGTGACATGTTTGTTCTTTTTCTCAAAAGACTTAGGTTTTTATCAAAAAAATTGCAATATTGACGTTGTGGGCGCTATTCTTGCAGGCAGTACTTTGTCCTATCTACTTTAGGGAACAAAGACCAAGGATTTTAGATTGGATGGAACTTATTGGTGAGGTTGATATTGAGTTCTTTGCACCGATTGGTCTCTAATATATCGTATACATACTTGAGATTCAGGCACATGGGGCTATGATGACTACAGTCATTGAGCGATGGAGGTCTGAGATTGTGACATTTCACCTTCCCACAAGAGAATGCAATGTTACTTTGGAGGATTTTTTGTGCATCTTGAGGGTACTGATTGAAGGTGTGTGGGTTATTTATGACATGGATCAAGGCACAACATCCTTGGAGAGACTGCTTGGAGACATCAAGCTTGAGATTATTGATGGAAAGATCAATCTGAGGCCCTACTATGGAGAGGTTGACGATAATGTTTTGATTCTCATTGGATTTATTATGGGACCCATCATGCCAGATCGATGATCATGAGGATTTTTTGTTGGATTAGGATTCATGATTGAGGGCATGGTGGTTGAGGGCATCACATATGTATGGGGACCTTGTACCCCCACACAATTATATCATGATATGGACTAGGTTTCCTACAAGGTAGCCACCATTTTATTAGTAGGTGTTACTTTGTTCCATGTACATAGGTGTGGGAGTGTATAGCAATGACTTGATTAATCAATGAGTTAGAAAGAGAGGCTAGACATCCATTTGTATATAGATATGTCCCTATACTTACACATAGGCGTAGGAGGAATCTACATTTTTAGAGGGGTATCTTTGATGACATGGATGTGTCTATATGGAGACCATGGTTATGCTACGAGGTATGGATAAACAATAACCTACACCTTGCATATTGTTGATAGACTCATTGGTTGATCGGGTGCACACCTAAAATCCTCGAGAGGTACTTTCTAGATAGGGTTCTTAGGTAGTTTGGAGAGAGACATGGTGTACCTATAAATTATTACCATGCCATTTATGCTAGGAGAGTTCGAGATATTCTTGAGTGGGGTGTTGTGGCAGCACCTCAGGTTGCATTGTCAGAGTTTGCACAATTGGCTCCCCTAGCATGGGGATGGGAAGGAGGACCAAATGATCTAGGGACTACACCAAATTATGATGCTTGGTTTGTATAGAGGCAACCACTTATATATACACATCTTGACGACATAGTTGGAGACATAGGTGTTGCACTATGTTGTCATTAGTATTGTCATTTATGTCAACCTCTGGTATGGATATGTTGAGAAAGTGTTGTAGATGTAGCAGGGCTACTTGGTTTCCAAGTGCTTTTGAGAAAATTTTCATTAAGATTGTACAAGGTGACTGGGAAGTGTTCTGTATTTTTCTCCGCACTTCTTCATTCTTAAAGATGTTCTTGTGTGGTTTGAATGTGATGATCAAATGTATTCTAAGGTGTTATATCTAGAGTTTCATGCTTTGGATCATGCGGTAGTAGAATATATGTTTGACAATACGTTGGACTGTCTTTGGCTTGTGAAGAGGGATATTTGGGAGAAATGGAATTGCTTTGCATTTCTCCATGTTGAAAGTTCTTGTGTTTTGGATTTGGGAATGTGATAATATTTCTTATACCTACCTTTCCTTGGATTTTTTAGTGTTCAATTTTTCCAAAAGATTAGATTTCGAGTTGTATCTCAGTGGTAGTTTGATTGGTTGCATAGGATGATAGTATTCTTAGTTTCATGTGGTTGTTCTAGTGTTTTTGAACATTATGTTAATTTTGGAATATTCTAGGGTGTTGTGTCATGTTTCTACATGGTCCTCAAGATGTTTTTAGCCATGGTGAAGTGTGAATTTGGTTGCTTGATAATGTTAATGTTGGTTTGTCTAACCTAGTGTGTTAGCATTGTTTGCAGATGAGCTTCATGATTTGTGGAAGCTGGGTGTAGTGTGCCAGTGTAGATTTGGGTCTTGGTTAACCCTTGATGTGGTCTTCTCTCACTTCTTTCCATTTTGTAGGTGTTTGGTTTCGACCTATTTAGTGGTTACATGTTTGAGGAGGTGCATACATTTCATTGAAGCTGACCTAGAGAAGGTTATTTGAGGTCGTGGAAGATATATATGCAAGGTAAAGATTTTGGAGATGTGTGTGGTGTGGAATGATGTATGTGTGATCATGTGTTGAGATTTGAGTGTGAGCAAGAATTCTTAAGACTATTGGAAGAAGTGAGCAGAAGGTGTCTACAGTTTAGTGTTTCAAAAGTCATCGGAGGTAGTGAGCCAAAGGTTGTAGATGGTAAAGAGACATTGTGGTGGTTTCTCTAGTTGCTCTGAGGTAGTGAACCTCCTTATAACAATTTATTTATAATATAGAAGAAGTGATCTTATTGGGAAATGATCCCTTGGTAGTGAACCTTTCTTATGGATAGTGAGTCCTCTAGGCTATGAGTCCTTCAGGTAGTGAGCCTCTTGTAATGAATTTAGGTTTTCATAT
>VDFB02267767.1:0-206391 GCA_007258455.2 Sequoia sempervirens
GAATCACTAACAGGGGCCCCCACAACAACATTAGCTGACCCCAAAACAACCTTTGTAGCTTGAACTGAAGCCTCCACCAGAGAATAGCCTTCGCATGCTTTCTTGAAAGCAGTAACTACACATTGACCCACATCACCCAAACCTTTTGACCGCACTCATGCTAAGCAAGTTGTCCTCCCCAACCTCCACATCACAAAACCCAAAATCCTTAGGCTAACTAAACTAGAATCCGCCATGATTTCCAGGGATGGAATTCAAATTCAAATTCAAATCATTGAGACCCACCTCACCAATGTTCTTTTCCCCAACGTTCTCTTCCCCAACACTCGCCATTAAGTTTAAGTGACATGTTTGTTCTTTTTCTCAAAAGACTTAGGTTTTTATCAAAAAAATTGCAATATTGACGTTGTGGGCGCTATTCTTGCAGGCAGTACTTTGTCCTATCTACTTTAGGGAACAAAGACCAAGGATTTTAGATTGGATGGAACTTATTGGTGAGGTTGATATTGAGTTCTTTGCACCGATTGGTCTCTAATATATCGTATACATACTTGAGATTCAGGCACATGGGGCTATGATGACTACAGTCATTGAGCGATGGAGGTCTGAGATTGTGACATTTCACCTTCCCACAAGAGAATGCAATGTTACTTTGGAGGATTTTTTGTGCATCTTGAGGGTACTGATTGAAGGTGTGTGGGTTATTTATGACATGGATCAAGGCACAACATCCTTGGAGAGACTGCTTGGAGACATCAAGCTTGAGATTATTGATGGAAAGATCAATCTGAGGCCCTACTATGGAGAGGTTGACGATAATGTTTTGATTCTCATTGGATTTATTATGGGACCCATCATGCCAGATCGATGATCATGAGGATTTTTTGTTGGATTAGGATTCATGATTGAGGGCATGGTGGTTGAGGGCATCACATATGTATGGGGACCTTGTACCCCCACACAATTATATCATGATATGGACTAGGTTTCCTACAAGGTAGCCACCATTTTATTAGTAGGTGTTACTTTGTTCCATGTACATAGGTGTGGGAGTGTATAGCAATGACTTGATTAATCAATGAGTTAGAAAGAGAGGCTAGACATCCATTTGTATATAGATATGTCCCTATACTTACACATAGGCGTAGGAGGAATCTACATTTTTAGAGGGGTATCTTTGATGACATGGATGTGTCTATATGGAGACCATGGTTATGCTACGAGGTATGGATAAACAATAACCTACACCTTGCATATTGTTGATAGACTCATTGGTTGATCGGGTGCACACCTAAAATCCTCGAGAGGTACTTTCTAGATAGGGTTCTTAGGTAGTTTGGAGAGAGACATGGTGTACCTATAAATTATTACCATGCCATTTATGCTAGGAGAGTTCGAGATATTCTTGAGTGGGGTGTTGTGGCAGCACCTCAGGTTGCATTGTCAGAGTTTGCACAATTGGCTCCCCTAGCATGGGGATGGGAAGGAGGACCAAATGATCTAGGGACTACACCAAATTATGATGCTTGGTTTGTATAGAGGCAACCACTTATATATACACATCTTGACGACATAGTTGGAGACATAGGTGTTGCACTATGTTGTCATTAGTATTGTCATTTATGTCAACCTCTGGTATGGATATGTTGAGAAAGTGTTGTAGATGTAGCAGGGCTACTTGGTTTCCAAGTGCTTTTGAGAAAATTTTCATTAAGATTGTACAAGGTGACTGGGAAGTGTTCTGTATTTTTCTCCGCACTTCTTCATTCTTAAAGATGTTCTTGTGTGGTTTGAATGTGATGATCAAATGTATTCTAAGGTGTTATATCTAGAGTTTCATGCTTTGGATCATGCGGTAGTAGAATATATGTTTGACAATACGTTGGACTGTCTTTGGCTTGTGAAGAGGGATATTTGGGAGAAATGGAATTGCTTTGCATTTCTCCATGTTGAAAGTTCTTGTGTTTTGGATTTGGGAATGTGATAATATTTCTTATACCTACCTTTCCTTGGATTTTTTAGTGTTCAATTTTTCCAAAAGATTAGATTTCGAGTTGTATCTCAGTGGTAGTTTGATTGGTTGCATAGGATGATAGTATTCTTAGTTTCATGTGGTTGTTCTAGTGTTTTTGAACATTATGTTAATTTTGGAATATTCTAGGGTGTTGTGTCATGTTTCTACATGGTCCTCAAGATGTTTTTAGCCATGGTGAAGTGTGAATTTGGTTGCTTGATAATGTTAATGTTGGTTTGTCTAACCTAGTGTGTTAGCATTGTTTGCAGATGAGCTTCATGATTTGTGGAAGCTGGGTGTAGTGTGCCAGTGTAGATTTGGGTCTTGGTTAACCCTTGATGTGGTCTTCTCTCACTTCTTTCCATTTTGTAGGTGTTTGGTTTCGACCTATTTAGTGGTTACATGTTTGAGGAGGTGCATACATTTCATTGAAGCTGACCTAGAGAAGGTTATTTGAGGTCGTGGAAGATATATATGCAAGGTAAAGATTTTGGAGATGTGTGTGGTGTGGAATGATGTATGTGTGATCATGTGTTGAGATTTGAGTGTGAGCAAGAATTCTTAAGACTATTGGAAGAAGTGAGCAGAAGGTGTCTACAGTTTAGTGTTTCAAAAGTCATCGGAGGTAGTGAGCCAAAGGTTGTAGATGGTAAAGAGACATTGTGGTGGTTTCTCTAGTTGCTCTGAGGTAGTGAACCTCCTTATAACAATTTATTTATAATATAGAAGAAGTGATCTTATTGGGAAATGATCCCTTGGTAGTGAACCTTTCTTATGGATAGTGAGTCCTCTAGGCTATGAGTCCTTCAGGTAGTGAGCCTCTTGTAATGAATTTAGGTTTTCATATAGTGAGCCAATTCTCACCGTGGTTTTTCCCTTATAGGGTTTTACAATTAAAAATATGTTGTTCTATTGTGATTTTTTTTGGATGTGTTGTTTCATTTTTCTACATTCTTAATAAGGTTTTGAAGGTTTTAATGCACAAATAATTCACCCCCCCTCTCAGTTGTCTTATGTGTCTAATAGTAGGTGGATAGAGAAGGAGATAGGCAAAGCCTGGACATGCCCATTGGATGAGACAGAGGGTAGAGGATGAGGCCTAGAGAGATGGTGATTAGCAACAAGTGGCACAATAGGTTTCCCAATAGGTTGCCCTATTCCAGGATCCTCCATAGCAGTAAGATCCACCACAGGTAACCCCACATCAGAAGGAGGCCAAAGGTGCTGATGGAGATGGTGACTAGGATTCCCGATTAGCTCTTTCTTTGTTAGAGAGAGATCAAGCTCACCATGAGCGAGGTGGGTACAAGATTGAGAAGGATGGTGTTAGAACTCAACTAATAAAGATGACTATAGAGAGGGATCAGTCCCTTGTAGAGTGAGACTAGCATACTACAAAGAGGGACCAAGCCTGAGCTAAGAGAGATCAAAGAGCTATAGAGCAAGATGTTGAGATTTCTCATCGTCAATAGGTGGAGGCATAGGTAGCCCAGTTGATAGCTGAGAGAGATGTAGGGTGGGCGAGGAGGACCTAGTTAGGTATTAGTCAAGGGTCCATGATTACCATGACACAAAATATGCAAGATACTAGATCTCTTATTCAAGAGGAGACATATTATCAAACTTTGTACCAAGCAGTTGTTCTAAGAGAGTATCAAAAACCAAAATATTTTGTGAGGAGCAATATAGTTGGTGTATTAGAATGATCTGATGGTGGATCTATATGGCACCTGTCTCAACAGATGTTGAGACATCAACCACATAGATCTTAGTGCCATGGTGAGCACCAACAACAACAAATCATGGGACCACTACTTCTTCAACCTCCTTTTAGGGAGGAGTGAGGGAGCTTTGGATAGCTTGATTTATAGAGATTTATTGATGTATAGATATTTGATGTAGACATATTTATGATGTATATACATTCATCGACTATGGATAGCCTCATGTACACATATTTTTTATGTATATTATTGTACCACACACTTGATGTATGTATCAAATTCTTTGTATCATGACATTTCCATTTTTGATGATATGAGATGAGATGACCTTTTTTTGATGTACCTATGATATGGTGTTATGTGATGCATGGTTTGATTTATTCTGATGCATTCCTTCGATTATAGATGCATATGTATGTATGGATGATGATATCTATGTATGATTTTGATTTTATATGTATACATCACTAACGATCTTTGGATACAGGATGTATGATATGAATGATGATATGGTCATGATTTTTATTTTTGTAGTTTCATATGACATATGATGACTATGCATGATGCATGATATGAGATGATACTGACGGTTTGTGGATGCAGGATGATATGATTTGAATAGAATGGAAGGATGATTGTATGTTGATCAAGATATCAATAAATCTATGATTATTCTAATATTTTATTGGATATTTGATGAGATAGGGTATATGACTTTTCTTTTTCTTTTTAGATTATGCAACATAATGTAGAGAAATCATTATTTTGATATAGAAAGTAGACATGATGAACCAAGTTATGAAGAACTAGAGTGACTTATCTATTGCATCGACTTTGACTTTGTAAATAGATAGGAGCATCCTTGTTCATACTTGACATGCAAACACCTTTTTTGTTCATGTGAGAGAATGAATCCATCGAATTAAGGAGACCATTACACAAAAGTTATGAAGAACTTGATATGCACTAGATTTTGTAGTACTTGAGACTATCCTTGCACACACAAGGAAAGTATTCACCAAGGTCATAATATGAGAATATCTAACAAACACAGTAGACGAAATCAATGGCTATGCCCCATTATGTTCCCCTCTAGACATACCAAGATATTGAAGATCAAGACAGGTTCGAGTGAGCGGTGTAAATGAGACAAAAAGATAAAACCAAAAGAAAAGATTGACTGACTAACACATCAATTCCATTATATATCTTGCTAGAGAGAGTTGTTTTAGTTGATATCTGAAATGGTGTCTATTGTAGTAAAGAAATATTTGCTAAGCCATTCATTGGATGTAGATTTTAAATTTTCTTGACTATTGGCATGAGATCTTCAATGTTTGTTTTGAAAATGATCAAGACTTAAATTTTGTGTGAGGATTTGTGTTTTAATAATTGTTGTACTTGCTTTTTTTTTCTTTGTCAAAGATGAGGGTGACAATAGGTTTATTATGGATGATGATTTATTGTGGATGGATAGATGAAAGTTGGATGGATGATTTTTTTGGTTTTGGAAAATTTTCAAATGTTTTTGAGATTTTGAAATGTTTTGAGGTTGTTTTTTATCCTTTTGATGTTTTCCTATTTTGTTTTTGGTATTTTTGTGCTATTTGGATTTTTTTGGAGTTTGCAAAATATTTGAGGTTGTTTTTTGGATTTTTGGACATATTTTGTATGTTTTTAGATTTTGACATATATGGATGTTTTTGGATTTTGACAATATTTGGATGTTTTGGATTTTGATAATATTTAGATGTTTTGGATTTTGACAATGGATATTTTTGCATTACAAGATTTTTGAATGTTTTTTTTAATTTTAACACTATCTAGATATTTTTGGGGTTTTTGAATGATGATATCTAGATCACATTGTAAGCTATAAGACATGGATCAAGATTTATTTGGTAGCCAGATGTAAGTATCCACCCCTAGTGTCTAGAAATGTATGAAATGTTATGACCAGATGCATGGATTGATATGATAAATGGATAGATAAGAATGCCAAGGACTACCTCGTGATAGGATAACCAATTAGGATAATGGTACATGTAGGTGATTGTATTGCATAGGATAGGATACAATCAATGACAATGACCATGCCAAGATTTTTTCAAAAGAAAATTAGGGGGTCCAACAGGTTCTTCATCCACATAAGCTGCTCTTCTAGTATGTTCAGTTTTCTTTTTGGTACTTCCCTAATGGTATTCAAATGATATATGTCCTTCACCTCCACACTTGAAATAGGTTACTTTGAATGGTATCTTCTCAAATCCTCCTTTTTCTCTCCTATATCCATCATTGTAGTGGGAATTATGACCTCCTCTATCACTACGGTATGGATTTATATCTTCTCTTCCTCAACAGTATGGATTATTATCCTTCTCTTCATTGCGGTAGGGTTTTCCATATTTTTTTTTCTTTGCGCAAGGTCTTATTTCTCTGTATTGTGATTCACTCCTTTTAAATCTTCCTCTTGCACTTCTCTACCTCTATTCAAACCTCTTGTTCAACTTTTCTTCTACCTTTAGTGCAAACTAGTATGCTTACTCAACTAATGTCATCTTCACTAGACTCAATTCTTCTCTCAGTCTATTGATGTCCATCTCTAATGATCATCTTGTAGAAATATTTAGTATATTCCTTCACATATCTCTCCTTTTACCTTAGGTTATGCAATCTTTTCAACAATTCAAGCTCATAATCAACAAGTATAAATTGATTCTTCAAAATTTTCACCATTCTATCTCACTTTGTGATTTTCTCCGTTCCTCTTCTATTTCTATCCAATTGAACTTCTTTCCACCATATAGCAGCATGTCCTTTCAAATTAGTTTTTGCAAATCTCACTCTTTTTGGATCTTTAATTTCTTCATATTCAAAGTATTATTCCATATCATTGATCCAATCAATCAATTCCTTGGGGTTTAAATTTCTCACATATTTTTAAATTTCAATTCTAGGTCACTTACCAATCTTGGAAATACCTTTCAACATCTTCACTTGATATGAATCTTCTTCTTCATCATCTAGGGCTTCTTCATTGTGATTCGCAACATGATCTAACTCACCATCACTTCCATCCACATGTCTAGGGTTTAGACCTCACCTTCTTTCTTCTTCTACAACATCTAATCGAACTTGCATTGCTTGCATCATTTCCAACATCTCATCCATTTTTCTAATGACATTCACCATAGCAGGTGCTCTCCTTGGTGTCATCTCTCTCCTTGGGTTTGGTGCAACTGCCTCACAATCAGTGATCAGTTGAAAACACATGTAGTCTACCTCAGTTCAACAATCTTTTCACCATAAGGAATGCCTTTAGGACTCACAAACTCACTTTGATACCACTTGGTGTAGTCACATATGGAGGGTCCAGAAAGAACTGTCCAACCATGTAGTTTAGAGTCAACACAGCTAAACAACACAAGGAAATGCTCAGTAAACAAAGATATTTCTTTCAATTCAACAATTTGCAGTCTTACATGCCTCATATGTAGAATAAATAGGTCCCATAGGTCTATTGCAAGAGTATTACAGATATTACAACTGGCTTAAGGCCTTATTACATTCCACAACCTAGAAGGTTGGATTGAATTGTAAACTATTTTTAATGATCTAATTGAATAAATACTAAAACTACTTTCCAAATGATTATAAATTGTCTTAAATATGAATCTCCAGTTCCAATAATGATTTGTGTCAGACTCAAGGGTTTAGAAACTCGAATGAATGATCAAGCATGTAGATCGTCTTTAAAACAGGAAAGATAATCCTTCATGAAATGAAATGTATTACGGATCTCCAAGAAAGATTGGGCCCTTGGACCTAAAATTATTGTATGATGTTCCATTAAGCTTTGCACACTCTGGAATAGGTCTGCATAATAAATTCTAGACCAGGTCGGCCCAAATGCTCTGAATAAGAAATAACAATGAATTCTAAGATTGCTAACTTTCTACAAACAAATGCAAATCTCTTGAAACATGGATATGATGTAGATGATCTCATGTAGATACTATATCCTACTCCACAATCTGAGAAATGATAATGTGGTGAAATTTGAAATGAAATATTGAAACTGTTGGAGACTGAAATGCAAGAAAAGAAATGTTTTTGATTGATATAGGATTGGTTTACAACTAGGGATTCTCATGCATCATCAAGTCCCTATATCTTTCTCTTGGAGTTGGTTGGTAGTTCAGTGCTACAAGTCCTATTTGTATCCTAGGTAGTGAGCCTTTTGATAGGTATTTTGGCAGTGAGCCTTATATTGTGAGTTAACTATCACCATGGTTTTTCCCTCATTGGGTTTTCCATGTAAATCTAGTGTCTCCTTGTGCATGTGTGTGTTCTCTTTTTCCATCTCTTTGTTTCTGATCTGATTACTACTATATCTTTCATTGGTTAAGGTTGTTGAAGGTGTTAAGGATTCTTATTGCTATAATCTTATCTATTCATGTTGTGGTTAAAGTTGTATATTTATTTGTTAAAGGAGTTTTTGAGTTGTGTTAAAAGTTTCAAGTTTCAGAAGCGGTTAAGTTTTGTGTAGACTAATTCACCCCCCTCTTAGTCTTTGAAAGTGTCCAACACAATGGTTGATAACTCACGAGATCCCAAAATATCCCTCATTTAATGAAAAAGAGGTTGAAGATATTTTGAATTAGAGGGAAAATTTTGAATTTGAATTGAAATATTCCATTTTTGAAAAAGGAATATTCTTTGTGCAAGTTGGAAAGAAAACTACTCAATTAAACAATTATGAAAAATATTTAATTGTGAGGATGAGAGGAATTAAGATTTTAATTAAATAATTGGGAATTATTTAATCAAGTGGGGAATTAGTATGAAAATGAAGAATTAATCAAATAATGTTAAGTATTTGATTAATGGGGGAATAAAGTGAATTTAACTAAATTATTGGATATTATTTAATTAAATGGATAGTTAGTATGAAAATGATAAATTATGATGAATTAATCAAATAATGTTAATTATTTGATTAATAGGGGAATAAAGTGAATTTAACTAAATAATTGGGCATTATTTAATTAAATGGAGGAATTAGGTGATAATGAGGAAAATGGTGTTAGTATGTGAAATGGACATGTGCGATACATTCAAGACAATTTTAGGTGTCTACACTCTTGAATTTCCATAGGTATTTGTTCCTTCTTATCCATTGTCCTAACCTTTGCAAGCTTAGGGATGAAAAAAAGCCTTCTCCTTCTTCAAATCCTTAAAAAAAATGTTTTCCTCTCACTAAACAAACTTTAGGATTCTTTTCCACTTCTTCATCCCCATCTTTCATGGGATTCAAAACATATTATTTTACATTCTTTTTTATTTTATAACAAGTTGTTTCTCCATCATGAATGAATTCTATGTCATACTTCCAAAGTCTTCCCAATATAATGTTGAACACATCCATTGGGAATAATATCGTGCATAGTATCTCATATTTATAACTACTAATATGAAAGTACACTAAGAACTGTTCACTTACCAATAACTAATGTCCCTTTTGCAACCAAGAAACTTTGTAGAGACTAGGATTCTTCATTCTTTTCCACTTCAACTTCTCCACAATTTCTTCTTATACTATATTGTTAGTGTTGCCACTATCTACAATGACTACAATATTTTCCTCTAGACTTATATTTGGTTTTAAATTTGTTTCTCCTTTATTTTGGTCCTTCTTTCTCCTTTTCTAGTTTTAGTAAAATTATTCTCAGCATCAAAGATTCTTCATCCTCTAGTTATTCTCCACGCTTAGGTGAAGCTACACTTTCTTCCTTGGCCTAGGCCACATTAACTATGGAATTTTTTCCCTTTTCACTACTCTATTATATTTTTAGACATTAAAATGACCTATGCCCAGTTTATCCACATTAATAACACGTACAATAAACCCTCTCCCTCTTCCTTTTACAAAATATCCACTACCTTTTGAATAATCTCCTTTGCCTCTAGAATAACTTCTCTTTCCTCAATTTTCTTAAGTCTAAGAACTTGCCTAAGAGGTGCTAGATCATTGTTGTTTCATTAAATAGTCTCTTGCACTATTTGACTATCCTCTATCACATGAGTTTATTCCCCTTCCTCTTGAATTATTTTCTCATTTTCATACTAATATCTCTTCTACCTTTAGGGGCATATTGGTAGGTTTATTCCACATTATGTATTCTAATTTGATTAATCTCATCTTGAATTGATAACCATAATCCATTTGCATACCTTGACACCTTCTTAGAATCATTATAAACATGTCCTACACTAATACTCAATATGTAGAATTATTTTTTTTAGCCCTTAACACTTTTTTCTTGTTGTTTCAAATATATAACTTCTAGAATAAACTTAGGTGATAATCAATTGGTAGGAATTTGGCCTTCATTTTGATCACCATTTTGTCTCATGATTTGATATTTTCTCTTCCTCTTATCTCTTTCTTTGTTCACAAATGGTCTCACTGTAAGGATGCATATCCTTTTAATTTAGTGCAAAGTGAATTTAACTTTCTTTGGGTCTTCAATTGTTTCAAATTAAACATATTTCTCCATTTTTGAAATCCAATCTACTAGTTCTTCAAGATTCAAACTATCATTATAGCTTAGAGGATCTAATCTTGGTTTACTAATCATTCTAGACATTTCTCTAAAAAATCTCTCTTCTTCTTGGCCTACTTCTCCCTTAGTTGCTTCATCTTCTTAGTCCATCACTTCTTCTTCATATTCAATGACATATTCTACATGTAACCCTCTTCTCTATGCTCCCTCCATCACATCTAAGCTTGTAATTCCTCTTAACTTTTCTACAATCATCATATCACCATCTCATGGTACTCCTCTTTGAAGTTACATCCTCTCTATGTCATGTCTCACTCAATTCCTTTGCAGTTACAAGGCTTCCTCTTTAATTTCCCATAAGAAATATTTATTGAGACTTTTTGACATGGTCACAATAACAACCTACTATAATACCACTTGGTGCAGTTGTGGTTAGAGAACCTTATCAAGCAACCCATTCATGGAGCCAATACTATAACTAGTAGAAAGATAATATTTACACAACCCAAATAATACAAAATTTAATTATTCAACATCCTTCATCACATGAGTACATAGTCTTCTATTACATATTATGGTCTTCTTTCTTGAACTCTTCCAAAAAAGTCAATTTTCACTTTTATACTTCTTGTACATGATAGTTTAACCGTTTCCAGAATGATAGTTCAACTGTCACCTCTATCCGATCACCTCATTTCCTCGTTGGTTTATAGTCATCTCGATTCTTATTCATCGAGGTTTTCCACTCCAATGGGAACTAGGAATTGACCTACCTTATTGGGCACCTTTATCTTTGATGTGTTACTTCTTTTTCCTTCTAATTGGGGGTTTTGACCCCATTAGGAACTCATCACCTTTGGCCCTATGTCGAGGGTTCTAGCCCCATTGGAAACTGACATTGTTGGCTTTGTGTTGGAGGTTCCAACCCTATTGGGAACTAGCACAGTTGGCCCCATGTCAGGGGTTTCAATCTTGTTGGGAATTGGCACCCTAGGTTCTATGTCGAAGGTTCTATCCCTATTAAGAACCCGAGACCTTAGTCTTCCTAACAATGTATTTTTAGGGGTTCTAAACTTAATGTGAACTCAACACCCTTAACCTTGTCAAGAGTTCTGAAGGAACCCAACAACCAACACCATATTAGGGGTTTTGAGTGAACTCGACACCAAGCACCAAATTTTTTTGAATTCCTTGTTGTGAAGAAATTCCTTGTTGTGGGTTCCAACCCTATTGAGAACCTAAAACCCTTAATTTTTTGGGGGGTTCTGAGGGAACTCGACACCAAACACCAAATTTGGGTTCTTGCTCAAAATATTTGTCAAATTTTCCCTTTTTCAAGAACTGATGCTTAAATGTTTATGTTCAACTCATTTAGAGGTTCCTACCTTGGTTAGAACTATGCAAACACTTGAACAAAGAAACTTTATTCAAGATTGAGAAGAAAACAAAGAGATAAGAGCTTATCCATTGATTGGGAACTCAGTGGAGCCAAGCAAGGAATTAGGAACCTATCAGAGCTAGTGTATGTTCTTGGAACATCTAGAACCTCTAATTGGTTCTTGGAACACCTAGAACCTTCGATTGGTTCTTGGAATACATAGAACCTTCAATTGGTTCTTAGTTTCAACAAAACCTCTGACCATCTGTAAATTCACAATTTTTCATCCAATTTCCTCCTAATTTGACTTGGAGATACCATTTTGGCCCCTCTACGAGATGAATTCTTCACTTAGCCAAAAATGTAACAAAAAATTTCCTCTTGTAACGAATCACCAAAACCAACAACGACACAACAAAACGAAGGTATGATTGAAAAGTAAAAAAAACTGGTTGATACATAATTTCTCATAAACCTAGATACTCTTGCATCACTATTATATTATATGATAGCACCATAAATAATTTTGTTGGCATTCCCTTTGGGCCAAGATTTTGATCTAATTTATTAATATCTTTTTTATTTTACTTCTTCCCATATTGATACTCCCTCTCCCCCTCCCCCATTATCTCCCTTAAGTTCTTGTCATTGCAATTAAATTTTTGATATTTTTGAATCCTTATATAAATGGTACATGCATGGAAAATAACTCTTTTCATCTTTGCATCATCTGAAAATGCTATAGCTATGCATTGTAAAATCTTTGTAACAAAAGAAGAAACTAAAGTAATTTCAATATGTCTTCTTGGATAGTTTATTTGTTATCACTTCAAGGATGTTTTAATAACTTGCCACATGGATTCAAATTAACTCACCTCTAGTGAGGAAACATGATCTATTTGCACTTTATGACTAGACACAATTCTATATTATGTCATATTTAAACTAGTTAGACCCACATAATATTCCTTCTTTGGATCCCCGTATAAGATGCTTCCATTTTTTTATCTACCAAGATTGACATATAAATTTTAGGTAGATATTGAAGTAATTTTCATGAGGCGCACTTTGGAAATACTTCGTGTAAGCTATTTTTAATATATATGTTATAAATTTAATGAGTTGATACTTTTGTATTGCATATGTTGATTGGATTGTTCTAATGATCTAAGTGTTGAATGGGAAAAAATAAAATAAATATTTTCTAATGAGACAAGTACATATTATTGTGTTAGGAAATACAATTAATTTAATTTTAGAAACAGTGTGAAAAACTAAGTATATATGAAAATAACAACTATGTCAAGTCAACTATAATTCATCTTCTATAAAATCAGTGAATTGAAATATATTTAATTTTTTTTTGGAAACTACATGTTTTATGGTAGTGGATGAGAGAACTAAATGAACCACAATGCATATATTTATTTAAATACTTCAATGCATAACATAGATGAGTTAATGGTCATTCTAGCAGCAACCAAAGTAAAATCTCCAAATAAAATTAAATTGACAATCTCAAATATTTGATTTGACATCAAATTCATCTTAATGGTTACATAGATTTCAATAATATTTATATATTTTAATCCATATAGATTTATCTTACTAATGGAATTTAAATTTTTTCATGTATAAATTGACATTATGTAAAATAATTTCAATTCACAAACATTATTTAGTATTCAATCATGAAATCCATAAATATTGTCAATGTCATGTATGAACAAATGAATCAAACAAAACTACCAACACACATATATCTATATTAAGAAGTATAATGGGTTTCCACTAAGGAATATTGATGCATGCATTGTATTAAGAAGAATGTTCTTTCAATAAAATAAAAGAATTTTAGTGAGTGAATGAATTGAACAAACACTACCAATATTAATAAGTATAATGGGTTTGCCACTAAGGAATATGGATACATGCATTCTTGTATTGCAAAGAATAATCTTTCAATAAAATGAAAGAATTTCAATGATTGAGTAATATTTTCTTGCATGAGACAACATTTTTAGGTTAAATATTTTGATTTTGAAAGTTCACTAGGAAAATCCTAGTAATTAATTAAGTTACAATAATGTGCATTTTATTCAAATAAGACTTATTTAACATTGAGTAAAAACTATATTAAACAAATGAATTTAAATATTTTAATTATAAGTATAAAAATGAGTGAAAACATGATTTTATAAACCTTTCATTTAATTGATGAAAATAGAATATAATAATTCAATTTCACTTGAAAAGGCCAAAGACTTTGAATAAATTGTATTGATAAAAAAAATTATTTTTTATTTTTTTATCAATAAATGCCCAAATCTGTATTAACAAAAGATCTCATTCAAAATAAAGTTGAATATAATAGGTGTAAGAAAATTGAGTTTTTATATTATCACATGCAAAAACAAGTGCAATATTATTGTAGACAATTCAATATATATGACTCTTTAATGTGTTAAATACATGAGAATGAGCACCTTGAATTTAGTTAAATAAATGTATATTGAGCAAGAAAGTCACGAACATGTGAGACACCAATAACAACAAATATACTTTATTAAAAATAAATGAAATTGATATCCCCCATTGCAAATAATCATACATTTTAAATTTTTTCTTAAATTGTATCATACTCTAAAACAAGTTTTAGAAGGGATGTACACACTACTTTTACTCACATATTCCTATGAAAATTTTGTGTACTATTTACAAATGTAACATGGTACATTCACTTTTCAATTGGTGGACACCTATGGATACCAGTCAAGCAATACTTTCCTATAGGTTGTTTCCAATGAAAGCAAGATTATGACCTAATTTCAATTGGTGGACACCTATGGATACCAGCAAGCAATACTTTCTTATAGATTGTTTCCAATGAAAGCAAGATTATGACCTATTTCAAAGTCATCTTTTTGGTGAGAAAAGATATATATATATAGAATTTTGGCATGTTTTCTAATGAAACTATTCAAAATTTACAATTAAAACACTTTGAAATTTGGTGATTGTAAAAATGGGGAAAGCATTAAGTTTGAATTAATTTAAAATGTTTTTAATTTATTTAATGTCTTTTTATTTTATGGATTTAGATTCAACCTTAGCACATGTTGGCTTACAATAAAACATATGCAAACTATTAAAACAACATTTAAAAAATAAGTCAATTCCAAAGTTTAGTATGATTCCCTTGATTTCATCATTGCTACCCCCATGTTTTAACATTTCAAAATGAACAATGATAAAAAAAATTCAAATCCTATTTTTTGGAAAAAATTTAGTGGGATCATTCGATCACACAAACAATTTTTGCAAAGCTCTATCAAACCCTTTCATTCCTTTATTTTTCACTATTTCCTCCTTTTTCAAGTTTATGACAAACATCTACACTTATGTCTCCCATCCCAAACTCACATCCTCTTTTGAATTCTCTCATTTTTCTCATTCCCTTGTTTCATGCTATTTTCCCTACTTTATAAAATTGTAAATTTTTTTTAGACATTTAGACATCTTCCAATTTTAAACCTTCAATTCCAACCTCCAATCCTACATTGTGTTCCTACAAAAAATTATAATTATTTATCTAGTTGTTTCTTCCTTTTGTAGAGTTAATGGGTTTGTCCAAAGTCCTACCATTCCTTTCTTCCTCCCAACATCTATTCCTTATTTTATCTCAATCCCTGCTACCCTCCACCCCTTCTCTATTTTAGTGTTTTGCAAACTTGTGAAGTTCTAATAGACTTATTCCTTTTTCATTCTATCTCCTCCACCTTATTTTTTCAATTTCACATGTTTTTCCCATGTCCTTTCCTATCCCTCTTGCAAAATTGTTTCCCACCTCTAGACATCCAAACATCTATTCCCCTAATTTTTTGCATATTCTATCTAGTTTTTATTTTTTTAATCTTGATGTACTTCTATAATTTTGGTCCTTTATCCTCACATTTCATATTGGCCTCTATTTTTGCAATGATATCCCACATTTCCCCTAAAGTTCTTCATGTGCTCATTTGTTTCTTCTATTTTTTATGGAATTTCCTAATTCCTTTAGTTATTCCTCCACTTCCCCCCACCAATTTTATATTAAATTTATGCAAGGTTTTTGATGGCTTAGCCACTTGTTTATTCATGTCATGTAGAGTTTCTTTGGAGATCAATATATTATTATCTTTGATTATGCATCACTTTTCCTCCATATTTTCTTGCATTCTCAACTCACTTTTTTTCCATTTTGAAAGTTTCATCAAACTTCCAAACTTCCATTCCCATGTCCAATTATGAACTCCAATCACATAGTGAAACCCTGCATCTCTCGCTCTCACCTCCAATCCTACATCAAACTTTTGTGTTTCATCCTATTCACATTCAACACTCACCATATATTTTTAGAGCACCATTGTGACCTATTTTGACCTTACAACTATTCCAAGAGGTTTCCCCTAACTATATACCATTATTCATCTTGAGAATGCAAATTTGCATGCATTTAACTATGGAAGATGAGGGAGACAATACTACCATTAATGTGATGGTTGAGTTCTAACTCTTGGGATTCTTCACACCTATTCTAGGCTAATGTAGAGGAAGGACATTCTAATTGAAATCAAACCCAAAAGGAAATGTGTTCTTGCATGTTCTCCATTGCTGCACCTATGAGCACTTTCCTAGACCTTAGTATTGAACTGGCTTAGAGGATCTATTTCATCATATTTGAGACAGTGTAAAGAACATGACAAAAATTTCTAAGAACCTTAAAGGACCATGAACAATTTCTAAGTAATGAAACACAATGCAACCATTCATGAGACTTTCAACATTTGTATTGCTCAACTTGGAAGGGATGATTTCAATGAACAAATGCAAGCCATCATGTTATGTTTCAACTACTCAAAACTGACTTTTAAAATATTCAATAAAAATTGATGATACAAAAAGAAAAATAAATTAGATTCACATAGCAACATGATACAATCATTTTCAGATAAATACATGAGTTGTATAGGCCGTACCAAGTGACATAAAATGGTTGCAGCGTTGGAAATCATAGGGAAAAGCTTGCTTTCATTAACCAAACTTCAAAAATCAGCTTCATCAATCCTCCATCTGACCTTGGAGGGCATATACATGCATTTTTTGACCATTTTCAATTTTTTGTAATTTTTTTTTTTGGTTTGTAACAGTTACTTGATTTTTGCCACCTTGCCAAAGCTGCATGACAACTTTTAAATAGCAACTTTTTGACAACTTTAGCAACATTAACAACTTTTTACATATAAAACCCAACGACCCTCTAACACACCAAAAATGGATTAATATGATCCCACATGGTCCTATATGACCTTATTAGACACCAAAACACACAAACAACCTAAGACTCAAAAATAAGAAAAAGTAAGCTAAATGAGGCTCCTAATGCCCCTGCACCATACACCCAAGGGGAAGAAAAACTCAAGTCCCACTTGAGTGCAGGTTTGCAATGTATATCCATGCTTGACAATATCATATTCAGACATCCAAGTAGCATCTTCCATAGGAAGACCCCTCCACTTGACTAATTATTGAAAATAAGTTGTGTTTCTTGTCTTCTTGAGTTCCTTTGTATCAAGGATGCACTCCAACTCCAGAGGTTTGTTGGGAGGAAGGTCTTGGATCAATTCATCATCTAAAAATGCTTGGTAACCTGCTTCATTACATGCAACAACATCCCCTTTGAAAGGGTACAAGTCAGATACATTAAATATAGGTGAAATTCCAATCCCACTTGGTAACACAATCTCATATGCATTAGGACCAAACTTGTGAACAACCCTGCAAGGTCCAATTTTCTTTATCTGCAATTTGGAGTATTGTCCCTTGGGAAATATCTTCTTTCTGGTGCATACTCTACACTCTTGAGATCTTCTAGCTCTAATACCATTTGATGCAGTCAACAATTGATAACCTCTTTGGTTTCTCAATTATTGACTGCATCATAGGCCATTCATCTCATAGATTTCAAAATATTTTAACTTTTTTTCCACACTACATTCATGATCTTCAATTCTTAATCAAATTCTAGCAAAAAATTGGGTGACCAAATAAAGTGCTATATATACCATTTCATTTTCCAAAATGAATTTTGGTCATTTTTATATTTTTATGTGGCTACAAGAACTAAGGAACATCTAGGGTTTCAACTCTTGCAAGTCTAGTTTCTTACATAGTAACACATCATGTAAATCATAAGGAGGTTTTAATATTATAACTAGTGTTTTTAATTGAATGTATCCATAGCTCTATTTGTAGATATTTATTGGAATTCTAGCTTAAGTTTCCTCTTGTCATATTTGTTAGTATGATTGTAATATATATTTAATGAATGACAAAATTAATCTAAGAATCACAAGATTTTCCAAATAAATAATTTCCATTATGGTTGGGATCTTTCTCCATATATATTCCTCATGTTTACGTTCTTGTTCTAGAGATTTAGTTGGTTTTGACACATATAGAGTAGATTTAGTTTTATGTAATAACAACTTTAGATTGATCAACAATGTGATAATAACTAATGGATGAGGACCACCATCCATTTGATATTACATGTCATTGTAAGTAAATTTGATAACTCTATGAAATGTAGATGATATTCTCCCCTAGCATGAATCCAAGGATTAACTTGTTGGTGTAAATAGGTGTTTTACCTATCTAGATTGTCTAATATGTCTTATTACGTGTTAAGTCCACTTAGGTCCTAGGTGTGCTTTCTAGAAGTCTTGGTTGTCTAAATAATATTTTGTCAAATCTTATCTATTTGTCTTTTATTTAATGCTTTTTTCCTAGGTAATTTAATAATGTTGAGGTATTTGTCTCATTATATAGGATTAAGACAAATGTCAAGATATTACCTAATCCTATCTCACAAATTTTCTTTATAAGAAAGGCATCATATGTACATTAGATATGTAATATGGAAATATTGCAGCATCCATAATCATAGCATGATATTCTTTTCATTTCTCTCTTGTGGAAGTTATTTTTGTCTTGCAGATGATCTTGAGGTGTTGGGAGTTCACCATTAACTCCTACATGGTATCAAAGCTTTAGTGTAATAAACTTCTTCCCATAGATGAGGGATCTATTTTGGCTTGAAGATTATTTTGGGTGCATTTTGGGGTTTCAAGGACCTCACAATTGAATACGAGGCATTAGAGAAAGTCTAATTTGCATTTAATTTCATCAAATTTTGTTATATTTTGTTAGATCTACAAGGGTTTGAAGTAGGGTTAAAGTTACCAAAATATTAAAGGTAGATGAACTTTTGAGGCACTTTGGGCCAAATTTGACCTTTCCATTATATCTAGAAGGCCCAAAAATGTAAGGATCAACTATCAAATTGTCAAATTTGGACACTTTATCCCAAAGACATTAGGCAATTTTTTTGTCTAAGTGATATTTCCATATGAATGTACATATCCATAGGGATTTGTACCTAGTCATATCATATGGATTAGTTGTAATGTCATTAGGTCTATGGTCACATAAGAATATTATAGGCATCTCAGTGGTATTCAACACAATATTCTACGCTTGTGTCAGGTCTACGTGTGGGCTCTGTCACATTAGTCGGGTCAAGTTGTATTGGACTATCTATGTTAGGAGGTATGAATTCATAGTTTATTTATTAATTTTTTTTAAAAAACTTGCAATTTAAAAAGTATTTTATTTGCAATGATTATTATTTATTGTTTTTTGGTTTATTAGAGCCGTCGTTCACAAGTGAATACGACATGTAGTCTCATTGCTTTATAGGAGGCTTAAAGCAGGAGTGACATAGCTTAGGCCCATCGCCCCATCACCATTGGACCACCTCTCGCCCATCACTCTCTTGGTGGCGAGAGGGCAACTATTTTTAAAAAAAAATTGCTTAAGTGTCGGTCACATGGGTGCTTGGGGGCCTATGGCCAAGGGACCCAATTTTGCCCCCTAATGCCTAAATTGAGAAAATCTTTCCAAAATTCCATAAATTTTTGCTAGTATTTTTTGTTTGAAGTTATATTTATATTTTTGTCTCTTGAGCTCATAAATTTTTTCCACGATCTTCAATTTTTGTGATTCTTACAATGTTGAAAAGGTATTGGGGATCTCTATCAAGCCATCCATGCAATTTTTTTAGGTTCATCCCTAGGTATCTTTTATTCAAATTTATGTGTATTTCCATTTTGGTTGATCACTTGGACATACTGTCACTTGGTAAGGTACAAATGTGATCCTTGCACTTCATTTCAGTTCTAAAACAATTTTATATCCATGTTTCTTTATTCATATTCTAGTGTTGCTCCATATCAAGAGTTTTTAAGTGTTCCTTGACATCAAGACAATTGTTTTTTATCATGATTCTAGAGTTGCTCCAACAATCAAGAGTTTCTATTGTTTCTAGCACCACAATCATCTTGTTCTTTATTGCTTGGATTAAGGTTCTAATGTTACTCCACCAGTGTGCTTCAAATTTTTCTTTGCAACATGTTATCCCATTGAAGGGGACTAATGGTCTCTCTTTTTCTCTCTTATGGGGGGTATTTTTCCTCCCATTGGGTTTTGTCCCCCTCATTCATCACTAAGAGCATTTTGTATTTCATCTCTTTTGGGGAGGATTTTTGTCCCACTTATTTTTCTCCTTTACTTCATTTGTGAGAGATTTCATTTGCATTTGTACATGGGTACCTAACATGGCTTCATAGTCGAGACCCATCTTTGCATCATTTTTATAATAATCTACTCCCTAAGTTGCACTTAAGGTTGGGTGTTGGTGTAAATAAGTGGTTTACCTATCTAGATTGTCTAATAGGTCTTATTTACATGTTAAGTCCACTTAGGTCCTAGGTGTGTTTTCTAGAAGTCTTAGTTGTCTAGATAAGATCTTATTGTATCTTATCTATTTGACTTTTTATTTAATGATTGTATCCTATATCATTTAATAATTTTGAGGTAGTTGTCTCATTATATAGGATTAAGATGCATGTCAAGATCATTTCTAATCATATCTTACAACTTTCCTTTATAAGTAAGGCATCATATGTACATCAAATATTCAAACTGACAATCTTGAATCCATAATCATAGGATGATATTCTTTCAATTTCTCTCTTGTGGAAGTTGTTTTTTTCTTGTAAGTGATCTTGGGGTGTTGGGAGTTCAACATTAACTCCTACATAACCAATAATATATTATAAGCTAGTCATCCATATAAGATTTGGATATGGAGATAGTCACCTAAGATCTAGAGGTTGAATGGAAATTTCAAAGAAATGAGAATGTCAACATGACAAATAAATTGTATTCCTATCAAAGAATACAAATAAAAATATATATACAATGTCTAAGAGTCCCTTGGTTGTATAGGTGAAGGTGAGGTGTAGGATAACATAATATTTTGTCAATTGTCTTAATTTTATGATATGAGGCATAAAGTGATAAGTATCCTATGTGTACCCTAAGTAACTTCACTAGACTAGTGTGAATAGGACCTAGGAGGTAAACTAGTTAGGTAATATCTTTTTTCACACCAACACCCCACTTAAGTGCAACTCACAGAGAATGAGAAAAAATAAAAAGATACAATGATGCAAGAATGGGTCTTGGCTACTAGGAAATGTTAGGTACACATGTACAGTTGCAATATCTCACAAATGAAGATAAGGATAATACCCAATGGGACAAAAATACTCTCCAAAAGAGAGAAAATACAAAATGCTCTCAAAAGTATAAAAAATGAGAAAACCCTATGTAAGGAAAAAATCCCCCATAAGAGAAGAAGAAAGACAATGCAATCCCCCTCAATGTAGAATATTTTCCAATAATAGATGCTTGAAACTAGATGTAGAAGATGGTCCATGATTTTCAAGAAAAATTCCTCCCCTTGGGAAGAAACAAAACCAAAGGTGTATGCAAGGTGTCTTCCTGTTCTTAAAATGTATGAAATCTATAAAAAATGTTCATGAATCTCCATGTTGATGCTGAAAGCTACCATTACCAAGTTAGGTATTCTATGCCACACTAATGAAGATAAAAATATAGAATAGATCTAGTAGAGATGAATGCAAAATAGGGTCCAAAGAAAAAGGCGACTTCTCTAAATTCTAGTCAAGAATCTCTAAGCAATGCCACATTGTGATAAATGATCATATGGAGGAAAGGACAAGAAGGTCAAAATATTCTCTCACAGCATCTGAAGTATAGGATGTAACTCCATAGGAACTAACATCAAAGAGTAGAAAATATCCTCAATAGGGTGCTCAAAGTATACAAGATAGGACTCAAAAAATTAACCTATAATTTATATCAAGTACTCATCTCAAGTAGCTATATCTGGAAGACAATGAATTTCCTAAATTTCCTACTACATTAATCATTAGGAGCCATGGGTGTAATAATATTAGTCTCATCATAAGAAAAATATATAGATGAGATGGAGTACAAGGTTCAAGATTTGGATCACATGTGAGAAATACCCAAGTTCAAGTAACAAAAATTCTCCTCAAAGTCAAAATCCACACTATAAGTGTGATCATCATCTAAAGGATCAACAAGAGAAACTTTACGAAAGAAAAACTTGTAGAAATACAATAATATCCCACCTTTCTAGAGCATTTGATGCCCTCATTGCTTCAAATCCCAACACATACTTTCTTAGACTTGTGCAAAGTGGTGCTAAGCTACCTTTAAATTTCAACATTGCTACACTTAGGGAAAAATCCCTCACAAATATCATGTCATCTAATGTTCCATCACATGAGAACATACTTATAGTTCAAGCTATTAATGAAGCTATACCACAACCTTCAATGCTAATCATGCTTAGTCAACCAACTATACCATCATACGATACAAATTCAATACCATTTTCCAAAAAAATTACAAATTCGTTGTATCAAAAACCAAACATGACCAATCAAACAATCTCACACATCCCAAATCCACCAAACACCAACATTCCTCATTAATCACAATAAAACAATCTTATGTGTCTCCTAATATTATGCTACACAAGAACTCAACATAACAAGGAGCACGTATAATCCTAGTTCATATCAACCTTCCATTTCATAAATTCTTTCACTTATCATTTCAAAACAAGATTCCACACTCAACATACCCAAAATTTCCAACATTCCACAATATTCTTCACAAAAATTCACATCCAACATATCCACAAACACAAGCATTTTTCAACAACAATTCATTTCACAACAACAATCCCAATCCATTCCATTCACTATACCTACACAAAAACATGTCACTCAAAATCAAAACTATCCATATAGTATTCCTCAAAATATACCTCAAAAACAATTTATTTCACAACCACAAGTCATTCCACAACAACAATTCATCTCACATAATCAAAACACCTCATACATCCTAGGAAACACTATTCAAACACAAAACATACCACAACAAAAAAGCTTTCCTCAACACCAAAAAAATATCATACAACTCATATAGCGTCCCTCAAAACATCCCACAAAACCAAAATCCATCATATAATTCTTCATCCATTTCTCAATGCCAAACATACACTCCATCTAACCAACCACAAAACAACCAACATGATGAATTGACATTGCAAATTCAAATCTTGAACAAAAATATTATTGACATGCAACTAGGAAAAATAAATAAAATCTATAGTGTTGAGGACATTTGTCCATATCCATTTGATATAAATATAGCTATAATACCCTTCCCTCATAATTTTGAAATGCCTAAATTTGAAAAGTACAAGGGAATATGTGATCCACAAGAACACATGTGAGAATTTTACATAGCATGTTTAGAGGTTGCATATAATGACACATACTTAATGCATCTCTTTCCTCAAAGTTTAGGAGGACAAGCAATATAACGGTTCTCCCATTTACCACATGGTATCAAAATATTTCATGAACTTGTGGAAAATTATGTCGATCATTTCTCATACAACATAGAACATGAAGTTACCATGACCGATTTATGTAGCAAAAAATAAAATATAGGACAAAAAATTGCTTCATTCCTACAATGTTGAAGACATAAGGCAAGCAAATGCAAGTGGCCTATTCTTGAAAAAAACTCATGGATATCTTTGTCCAAAATATTAACACTAAAATTGGCTTTTAATTAATCATACAATGTGCTAACACCTTTTATGAAATCATAGAAAAATGAATTACCATTGAGAAAGATCTTATTGCTAAGGGACTTGTCAAAATCTACAAGAATAATAAGGATCATACATCAAAATTTAATGACAAACCTCGCCTATGGGCTAAGAAAAAAATGTTACCAATGCTAGTGTCGTGGACACAAAGTTGTACAAAACATACAACCCCCACCAAACAATCAACAAAATAATCAAAGCATGAATCCTCTAGGAGGACCACTAAGACCCAACAAAAAAACTACTAGACGTCTATACACTCCCTTGGGGAGCCAATTGAGTGAGTTTTGAAGAAGTTAAGTCAAACCAATCTCATCAAGCTTCCAGAGCTTAAAAACTATGATAAACCCTAATTTAAAGCCTCATGGTATAATAATAACATGAATATTGTGAATACCATAGGATAAAGAGTCACAAAACACCAAATTTTGTGAGACTCAAGAACCTTTTACAGGACCTCATTGATCAAGGAGAAGTCAACATTGAACATCCTAGAGCATCTAGAAACGGTGACTTAAAGGAATTTACTAGGATCCAATCCCAAACCACAGTAAACGAAATGAATCTGGTAAAACAAGGGACTATAACAAAGTCAATCATCCCAATGATCATGCATTACCTAACATATCCAAGAATCTAATAATCAAATCAATATTATACATCACTCACATAATGAGAAATTTGACAAATATCAAGATTTTTTTCCCAAGTATGATCAAAACCATCCATTTATGTCTAACAATGGCTCATCCCAAAATAATTCCATTAATAATAGTCATAGTCATAACATGTATACCTCATTTAACTCCATAATAGGTCACATTTAAGAAGCTTGTCCACAAGAAGCCTCAATCTCATTCACGAGACCTTTCAACATCAATCCACACCATCCCCATCAAACCACTCACCCAATGATGATACCTTTCAAAATTTTCTCCAAGGGCTAAAAGATAATCATGAATTCCAAGCTAATCCAAAATTAAATACGAGTCCAATCTATGACCAAGAAATCTTAGTCCATCACCTATCATGTCAACTCAAAATCTATTACCACCATGTCAACACTTTGAGGCTATCTAAGAGTCCCTTATTCATATCCCATTATTACACCCAAATCTATGTCAAGAATATAATCCAAAGCATAAAGAAGAAATGTCTAAAAATGAATCAAGATCAAGTTATCCAAATCCTTCAATCTCATCCTATCATTGATCAAAATCCCATATCTCTAGAGTTTCCTAATGATCTCATCAATACTTTCCATCCCATTCATGAACCTAAAGAAATAGTTGATCTCATCCATATCCCAATAGCTTCCACTTACACCAATGAGACACTTTCTTCCACTAGACACGTAGATGATATCCTCCTTATTCATCCAGAACAAGAGTCTTCCACTCTAGACATATTTGAAAATGATGAAGCTATAGCTAAATTCACAGGAATCCACGATGATATTCCAAAAAATGACCATGAAGAGGATTTTTATATCAAATTTGAGGTAACAACACATTTTGAAGAATAGTATGAATTCCTTAGTCCTCAAACTCATGTTAAAGATATTGATCAACAAATTACCGTAGATTCAATCAACATCTCAAAGAATGATGAAGCACTAATAGACTATAAAATAGGATCACTCACTTTTTTCAAAGCAATCTTTCTTACTGATGAGAAGACAACCACTATTGATGGTTCCCAATAACATAAAGAAGAATTAGTACCTTGTTTCCAAAACAACACATATCCTATTGCCAACTAAATTTGTTAATGGACACAGTATCAAGGAAAATGATTAGGCCTACATGAATAGGGTATTCCAAAGCTAGTCTAGTTTTTGACAATCCTAAATATCAGGGTCTTGGTTATTCATCAATCAAGAAATCTAATGATGTTATTGGTACCTCCATGATACTGAGGGAAACTTTTTTCTAATACAAACATCAACATAGGATTCATGAATAGTCCTTATAATAAGGTTGTTGCCAACACTCCAACTATCCACATCATAAACCATCATTATCAAATCCTTCCACCCACTAATTGGGACTAGCAAAATAAAGTTCCTTGTAAAGAAAAAGATCAAGGTCAAGTTGTTGAAGCTAATGAATCCAAAATTCAAAGTGGACATATAAATTCAAAATGGGTTCCAAATAAAATTGGATCATGTAAAGCATACAATCCAAATAAAAATCCAATAGTCAATGAAACTATGGAGTCAAATAAAAAAGGGCCATCCATCTATTAAAAGTATCCATCTATTCAGAAAAAGACTTCAATATTGGCATGCAAAGTGTATGAAAAAATTGGTCCCAAACACAATCAAAATTCTATATCCACACTCCATCATCAACCATCCCAAGTTTGGAAAATAAAAAATCATGCATCCAAACTACCAAATAATTCATCCACATCTCATATCCCCCATCAAAATCCAACATCCTACCTAATATCTAAAAATCCTAAATATCCCATATTCACCATGTCCTAGCAACAACACTTTATTATAAGGAGTCTAATGGAACTCGATCACAAGGGAATATTTAGATAAGGACAACTCTAGTATAAAAAAGAATCACAATAACATACATGGGCTATATACAAGTGACCTTGTCTTGGTAAAGAAACTCCTCAAGGTAGGGCATTATTGCTACATTATGACAACAATGTCTACATCAACACCACTAGGTGGTCCCACATAGTTGATGATCATTCAAAAATAAAAAAAAAGGAAAAAAGTAAAGATACAAATTGTCCTTTGGTGAAAACCACTTTAGTGGTGGCTTGGGCAAGTACCATAGTGAAAACTTGGTAAATAGGCGCCATGTGTAAAATTGATTATAGATGTGCACCATTCCAGTTTGTTGCATCTTATATCATGCATCATGTTATTTTATCCTTAGAACACTATCCATCCAATACATTCTATTTTCATCCATCTTCCCTATCTAGCTTGATCTTGATAAATATTAGGTGCATATACTTCAAAACATACCTTTGGAAAAAATATTGACATAGTTATTTTCCATTGACCATATAATATCCCATGTCATACTATCACTTATATCTAGCCTCATCCACACAATTATACTGGGAAAAAAATGTTACCCTATTAAGAGATAGTCCTTGGAAGTAAAATCCATTATCCTAGATCTATTTGTAGAATTTCTATCCTCCCCATCGATCACAAACCTATCTAGCATGCTAATCAATTCATTCATTCATAGTGTCCTATACATTGTTATACATTGGGGGTAGGTTCCTACATCCTACTTTGGAATAAATATTGATATGTCTTCTAGCTCACTTAGTGACTTGGACACCTTCCGAAAAATTAAAAAACATTAAAAAAATTCAAAATCCAAAAAAAACATTCAAATATGTCAAAAGCCAAAACACCCAAATATCAAAAAAATCTAGAAACATTCAAAATTTCCAAAAAAAATCAGCATAACTTGCCCATCCACAATAAAATCATAGTCCATAATAAATCTATCATTTCACCCATCTTTGACGAAGTAAATAGAAGCAAATACAACAATCATTGAAATCTAGAACATTCATGAAAAATTGCAAGCATCAATCATTGGTGAAACAAACTCAATACCTTTATTTCAATTGCCTAAATCATCATTTAAATCAGCACCCAAACAACTTCCTTAATGAATATATCTTTCTTACAATAGGCGTCATCTCGGATAACAACAACATTCTCTCTGGCAAGAGATATGATGGATTTGATATGTTTTGTCAATTGGTCTTTTCTTTTGATTTACCTTTTGTCTCTTTTCATCACTTTCTTGAAGCTACCTTGATCTTCAATACCTTAGTGTATCTAGAAAAGCATGGAATGGGGTATAGTCATTTCTTTTGTCTATTGTGCTTGTGGGATGTCCTTGTAATACTACCATGTTGAATACTTGCCTTGTGTGTGTAAAGGTAGTTTCGACAATACAAATGGCCATTGCATATTAGGTTCTTTATACCTTTTATGCAAAGGCCTCACTTGCTTTGAGCTTCATTCTCTCACATGATCAAACAAGTATTTTCGTATGTCAGGTATGAACAAGTATACTCCTATTTAATTGTAGATTCAAATTTTATGCAATAGATATGACATCAGCTTGGTTCTTCATACCTTGGTGCATAGTGTATACTTGCTATATATCAAAATAAGGATTGCTCTCTACATTTTTTAGCATAACCAAAGAATTTAAAAAAAAAATAAAAAAAAATAAAAAAAGTTATACAACTACTTATCTCTTGGTTTGATTTGGAATATAATTAATACTAATTTCAAAGTGAATTATCAATGTTACATAAATTTAATGAATAAAACATGAATGCATCATAACATATAAAACTTATATTTTTCTATATGAGGGTCATTTCCATGACTATGGAATTGATCCCACAAGTATATATTTGAACCAGTCCCATATATCTAATATATGTTAATTTTAGATGTTTGCTTTTAGCTTGTCTTGAAGTTATCAGTCTAATCTTTACATAAAAAAATGACTTATGTGCTTGTAAGTTTGTAAATGACAAGGATAATGACTCATTTATGTCAAACACTACTAAGGATGTTGACTCAATAACTTTGAGAAATATGGAGGATAAAAAAATCATATAACATGTCCTAGAATTCTTATGTAGTGCTAACATCATTAGAAAAAAAAATTAGGCTTTACGATATGATAAAATATGTTTATTTCGTGTGTTTTGTATCCATTCTAAATGAATTGGGGCATGTCCTTAAATACAAAATCCTAACATGGAATTAAAATATATCATGCTTCAAGTTAGCTCATAATGATCACTTTGAGGGAAAATAAATGGGCTCATTTTTAGTTTATTTTTTAAAAGAGGGTCATTTTGCATTCATAAAAGTGATTTGATTTCTATCTAAGATTGAAAGACAACCCTATGTATATCAAGTTTTGAATTAGTGCTAATAAAAATAGGTTTATGTCTATTAGGTGCTTATTATGCAAAAAAACAATAGAAGCAACAAGCAATGCAATAACAAAAGCATGCAAACAACTTGAATAATGTTTTTGTTCTTTCATTAGTATTGTGTGAATATATAATATATTCAAAAATTGATGGTAGAAATATAGGTTCTCATGATTACATAGGAAGAATCCATCCACCTAATTTTTGAAAGCACCTTGGATTACACCATACTAGGTTGAATGAATTGGTAAAGGTTCATAGTGAGGTATTTGTATAGAATAGGATATTATCTAAGCCTTCCATAATATTTTGTAATGCTATCATAGCATACATTAAGTCTAAAAGCCTTCGTCTTTCCATCTGCATTTTCTTTAGAGGTTTGATCCAAAAACTAAAAAAATAGGATCAAGTTTTGTGGATTTTTGTCTGTGTTTTGGGCCATTACAATGACCTACTTGGGATCCCTTACTTTTGGAGAAAGGAGACAAGATTCATCCTTGACCAAATCATTTGAAGCAATTAAATGATGATGGGGTTGTCCTCCAACCCACCAAGTGGGTTGAAGAGGATCTATCAAACCGTTGATGCCATTATTAGTCCCAAATTTATTGAAATCATTTCTATCACCTTTTTTTTTGGCGGGGTGGGGGGGTGGGTGGGTGGTAAGATGCCTATTAGAAATATATCATCTACACTTGCATTTGATTACCTCAAAATCCATTAGTTGTATGCAATATTAAGAATGAGTTCTTTTGGGACTTTTTTTTAGAAAATATCATCTCCATAGAAAACTCCAATCAAAGGTTGTAGATACTTTATTAGTTGTCTCCTTTGCAAAACACACAAGTTTCTATAGGGCATTCCTAATTGCAATAAGACTTGAAAACCACCAATGTTGCAATAGAAAATAAGGAAGTTATAATATATTAATATATATTATTATATAGATTATATATATTATAATTATATATTATATAATATTATAATATTATATATTAATTATATAATATAATGTTATATATAATATATAATATATAATATATAATATTAATAATAATATATATTAATTATATAATATAATATATATAAATCATATATTATATATATTATATATATGTTCATTTAATGGATATCCGTTACGAATAGATATCATTTACAAACACATATTCCACTATATAATATAATAATATTATATAATATATGTTATATATAATATTATATGTTTGTGGTGTAGAAAATTGGACACTCTTGAGAAAGGAGACAATTTCACACTTAATTTAGACCTACTTTTCAATATCCCTGCATTATTCATTCATCAAAACAACACTTATATGCCCCTAAGACCCATTATTTTTTATCTAGAGGCCTGTTTCACTTTAAAAATCACTTAAATCCCAACAAACAACACTCAATTCATTCAAATCTTGAAAACCCACCTTCAAAAATCACTAGTGGGACCCATTCACCACCTTGGGTGAATGAGTCCCCTTTGGTGGGACCTATTCGCCAAGGGTGGCGAATCAGTCCCTTTTGCGGGAAATTTCAATTTTGAGTAGGAATTTAATCAATTCAACTTAATTTTTTGGTGGATGTCAACCTCTTAGGTCTAAATAATTAGAAAATTAGGTGTTGATGCCTATAAATACACATTTTAAGCCATTTTTCACATCTCTTAGTTTACAAAGCAACCTCAAAAGTCAAGTATTAGGAGTCTTCCACAATAAGTTTCATAAGCATTTTCTACAACAAAGTTGAAGCTTTAGGGCAGTAAACTAGGGTTTTTGCAGGTCTTTAAGCTCACTTATTGATCAAGATTCAACATTGCAAAGAGTTGATGATGGATGCCTATGGTGAATCATGGAGAAATATAGGTTGAGGAGATGCAAATAGCCATCAAATCACACCTAAAGACTTGTTTTCAAAGTGATTCCTTCTTCCATTTTCCCTCTATCTTCAGACTTAAGGTTTGCATTACTTTTGCATGTCATTTACATTCATTTGATATGTTGTAGGGTTTCTAGGGTTGAAGTCTTGCATCATTCAAATCACATTTGCACATCTTATTCTAACACAATAGAATAGGGTTTTGTCATACTTAAGATTTTCCTAGTCTTTAACACACCTAAGGCTAGAGTTTTATGCAGATTTTTATCCATTCAAGGTTTGATTGCTTAATTAGGGATTTGACCAAGGAAAATCCCCCATTAGACAACAAATTTTAAGCTATTTTGTAGGTATTTTTTGAGATCTCGATTTGGATTCCCATCAAAAAGTGTTGTACAGGTGACAAGGTGTAGGTATGACATTTGAATTTGCATAAAACTGAAAAAGGACTGATTCGCCATGGATGGCGAATGACTTCCACTTGAGGTGGATGACAGAGTTAACTACAGATTCCAATACTCAATGAGAATAAACTAGTTTCTGGGTAGAAAACCCCGACCTGGGACTAATTCGCCCAGGGTGGCGAATGAGTCCCAGTCAACCTAAAAGTCAAATTTTCTAGATTTCCAGAGTGCTTTCTAGTCTTCATTAGCCTCATAGGTGCACACATTCTGAATTATAGCTTTTTGATTAGTTTCATTTGTGTTTTTGTTCCTCTTTTTGAGCTTTTTGCAAACCTCACCATGTTTTCAAACATTGCATATTTCATTATTTTTGCATTAATAACCAATCAATTTCATCACTTAGTTACATTTAGATCATTTCATTTAGTCATAATTCCATCATACATTCCTTTATTTGAGTGAACCACCTCAATTTTAGGGTTCTATCTCTCTCCTTTTAGGTGAAAAACCCTAAGAGTGCAAGAGAAGCACATATACCACAAAATTGATGGTTCATTTTGGTGAACCTACATATTGAACATTACATCTTTCTAATTTGCATTTGCATTTGCATCCTAGGACTCAATTGCATTGCTTTTTGAATTGTTTTTGCATCTTAGGGCTTCTTAAAATTGCATTACCGAAACTATCATTTAGAGGTTATTATTGCATTTCATTTCATCACATGATTCCAAAATTTTGCATTTTCAATCTTTATTTGCATTGTACAAACCTAAACACATCTAGAAAACTCAAAAAAATTAGAAAAAAATTAAAAATACCTCTCCTGGGACTCATTCGCTACCTTGGGCGAATTAGTCCCAGTGCACTTTTTGCATCAGTATGTCCAGAATTTGATTTCTTGCTTTGCTCTTTTATGTTTGCTACAGTTCCTTTTTTGTTTTAGATCATTTTTTTTTTGTTATATCGAAATCCTTTGCATAAGTATTATTTCCTTTCTTGGCATTTATGGATAGTATTATATTTTTGCAAGTTTCCTTTCCAGCATTAGTTCCTAGTTCTTTTAGATTAGATTCATCAATACATAAAAACAACACAAAATCACAAACGTCAAACCAACCTTTCAAACAAATGATTCAATTTAGAAATACCATCTCATCCAAGCCTCTTAGTAGTGATGATGTAGACAAGTTAGATTAAGTTCAAGTCAGGACTTTATCTTGCTCATGTCATCCTCTAAAGCTTTCCATGAGAAGCCTAAACAAATTAACGATAACCTATCCCTCAAACCTTTTAGTCGTGATGACTTTGACTTGTTATATGAAGCCCTTCATGACTTCATCTTGTCTATGTCATCCACTAAGGTTTTTTATGACCAACCTACAACAAAGAACATTAATGTCTCTAACTTTTACCATGTGCAACCTAAAACAATTAACGATAATTTACCCCTCAAATCTTTTAGTCGTAATGACCTTGATATGTTAGATGAATCCCTTCAGGACTTCATCTCATCTAAGTCATCCATTAGGGGTTTTTGTGAGCAATTTAAAACTAAGGACATTAATGTGATTCAACCTCAACTCATTCTTTACCCACCTAAAACTGATGTCTTGTAGCAATCTAGTAATATTACTGTTGCTCATACATATAATACCTGAAGCAATCCACAACCACCGCAACCAACCCCACCCTCTTTACCTTTACCTAGTTCGCCTAGTGCTCCTTGTTTTCCCTCACACACAAAGGAGTATGATCTTGTTGAACAACTCAAGAATACTCCTGCAAAGATTTCTCTTTGGGATTTACTTCAAAATTCACAAAATTACGACACTATTCTTTAGACAACCTTACAACACATTGTGGTTCTCTTGATACAACTCCAAATGATGTGGCAACTTTAATACATGGAATGAATAAAGTTAATCTTGACATTACTTTCCATCAACATGAGCTCCCTCCTTTAGAGTTGTGAAAACAAAATTAAGCCTTTATGATAATTGCTCAATTCAATCAAATAGGTATCAAAAGAACCCTCATTGATAATGGTTCTACCCTTAATGTGTGTAGTGTGAATCTCCTTGATAGATTATGTGTTAACAAGTCAAAAATAAAACTTGATTCCTTATCCATTTGAGGATTTGACAATACAACAAAGCAACCGCTCAGTGTAATCACTTTTCCTATTACAATTGGGGTGGCTACTATGCAAACTCCTATTCATGTCATGCCTTATGATCTTTCGTATAATATTTTTTTAGGTAGACCATGGATTCATGAGATGAATGTAGTGCCTTCGACCCTTCATGGCATAATGAAATGTGTCTATAACAACATTTATCAAGTTGAAATAGACCCCAAGCCTGAAAGTTATCTTACACCTTGAAAAAGGATCCACGAGTCCTCTGAATACATTAATCCCAACATCTAATATAGAACCTCTCAAAATTGAACAAAAAAATGAGGAATTGGTGTCTAAATTATTTGGTGATGATTGGGGATCCTTAGAATTCACACTGTCATTTATGAGTGAATACATAATCACACAAAAGAAAGATGAGAAACAAGAACAACCAACTGTCATGTCAACTCAGAATTCAGAAAACTCTTCTCAAACATCTACGTCCTCTACTTTGGAAGAAACTACAACGTACACAACAAATTTTGATGAGATAGATTATGAACATCCGCCTAATTTGAAGGAAATGGAAAGACTTTATGGGAAAGGCTATGGACTTGTGAAACAATTAGGATACATTGGAAAAGGGTGTGGAAAGCATGAACAAGGTATTTGTGTCCCTATATAATCTAATACACAAGAGACAAAAAATGGATTGGGATATTCTTTTTCTAAGATGACAAAAGCTACTCAATGACCATCTTTGAATATCAACACTATTACATGTCAACCAAAACACAAAATCACAATCAGACATCATGAATTGCTTGATATGAACTTATCACCATCATGGCAATATGTTGATAGTGACGAAAATCTGAAACAAATGTTAGGAGTTTATGATAACACATCCTCTACTACTCCCATGAAACGGGTTACTTGTGTTGTGATAATTACCAAGCAAAAAGATAGTGATATCACTAAAGAGCCATATGATCCTAAAGTTCCTAATTCTAATGCACTCCCCTTGGGAGATACAATTGATGTGCCAATGGACATACATGACAAAGACAAATTTATTAAAATTGGGAAGTTCCTTGACGATGAAGAACAAGAGGACACTACAACTTTACTTCATGATTTTCCTAAAAATTTTGTTTGGAAATATTCTGATATGCTAGGAATTGACCCAAAAATTGTGACACACAACATCGTTCTCACTGAAAATGCTAAACCTGTTCACCAAAAGATACGAAAAAATGCACCCTAACATAGCCTTGCATGTTAAATTAGAGCTTGAAAAACTCCTTGATGCATGCTTCATTCGACCTATTGATTATTCTCCTTGGACCTCAAACATTTTTGCAGTTGCTAAACCTGATAATCATATTAGGATATGCATGCATTTTTGGGACTTGAATAAAGCCTCCTTAAAAGATGACTTTTCGCTTCCTAATATAGACATGATCATGGATTCAACTATTGGACATGCTTTGTTTTCATTCATGGAAAATTTTTCTAGTTATAATCAAATCCTTATAAACCCTCAAGATCAATACAAAACTGCATTTACAACTATTTGGGGAACGTTTTGTTGGGTGGTAATGCCTTTTGGATTAAAGAATGTCGACACAACTTATCAACAAGCGATGAAATTGATCTTTGATGATTACATACACCAAATATTGGAAGATTATGTTGATGATATCCTTGCTAAATCCTTAACAAGACAAGACAATGTAAATGTTCTTCAAAAAATATTTAAACGCATACGTAAATATAATATGAGACTAAATCCAAAAAAGTGTCTTTGGCATAGATAGTGGTTAACTTTTGGGGGTTTTTTATATCTCACATAGGCATTGAGGTGGAAACAAAGAAAATTGATGTCATTATTAACATGCCACCTCCTAAGAACATTTCCCAATTACGCAAATTACAAGTCCGAATTCAAGCTATCTATCATTTCATAGCATCTCTAGCCAATCGCACATTACCCTTCACACATCTCCTCAAAAAGGATGTCAATTTTGATTGGAATGAGGATTGTAAATAGGCCTTTGAGAGTTTAAAGGAATACCTTGCAACTCCACCTGTTTTACAACCTACAATGCCAAACAAACCGTTTATCCTTTACATAGCAGCATTAGCCTATGCTCTTATAGCATTGTTGGCTCAACAAGAAGATCATGGAAAAGAACATCATGTTTATTACATTAGTCAAACTTTAATTGATTATGAAACTCGATACTCACCAATTGAAAAACAATGCCTAGCTCTTGTATTTGCTACTAGTAAGTTGCAACATTATTTACTAAATGCTAAAATACAATTCATGTCAAAATTTGATCCCCTTAAGCATCATTTTAATAAAACCGATCTCTCTAGATGCTTAGCTAAGTGGGTGATGTGGTTAACTAAGTTTGAAATTAAGTTTGTTTCACAAAAAGCAATCAAAGAACAAGCCTTAACCGATCACTTAGCGGATGCCCCTTCTCCTCTCTCTTTACCTAATCATGACTCCTTTCTTGATGATAGTGTCTTGCTCCGTAGATGTTAAAACATGGGAATTATATTTCAATGGATCTAAGTGTTGAACAAGTTCCGATGCTGGAGTGGTATTAATTTTTCCCTATGGAAAGCCTATTCTCTTGTCCTATCAATTAAATTTCCTATGTATAAATAAAACAACTGAGTATGAGGCATTAATTGTAGGCTTGCGAGCTGATTTAAACATGGGTGCTAAAGATATCAAGATCTTTGGTGATTCACAATTGGTAATCAAACAAATCAATGGGACATATCAAACTAAACATGAAAAATTATCAAAATATAAGGATCTCACAATGAAACTATTAGAGAAGTTTGAATCATTCACCATTGATAACATCCCACAAAAAGACAATCGACATGCGAATGCGATGGCGGGTGTAGCCTCTCTTATATCCCCACACGATCCTTCAACAGACTTCACCTTTTTTATTCACCCAATCATGAAACCTTCAATTGATACTCGCTTAGAAGATATTTTAACCACAAATCAAGAAGACTCGCGAGAATGGTATGACACAATATACAATTATTTAAAAGATGGTACCATTCCCAAGCCCACAATGACAAACACTCGAAATCATTTACACAAACTAGCAGCCAAATACATAATCCTCGCCGATGTGTTGTATAGAAGATTCTTCAATGGTCTCTTACTAAGGTGTCTTAAGGATTTTGAAATTCCTACAGCCCTTGAGCAGGCTCGTGCTTGTGCCTGTGGAGGTCATTTTGGAGGACGGTCATTAGTGAAAAAACTTATCTGTATGGGATATTATTGGAGACATATTGAGAAAGACTGCTTTGCTTAGGTTAAACGATGTCACAAATGTCAAGAACATAGCAATTTGATTCATGCCCCTGCTTGTGAGCTCTGTGCCCAAATTCCCATTTGGCCATTTTCAGTATGGGGATTGGATCTCATTGGAAAAAATTCACCACCCTCCTTTGCTAGGAATACATTTATAATAACTGCAACAGACTATTTCACAAAATGGGTGGAAGTTATTCCTCTTCGATATAAAAACACTGAAGTAATTTGTCATTTCATATTGGAACACATAATTGCTCACTTTGGACTTTCATCCACAATCGTTTCATATGTAATGGAACCCCATTTAAGAATAATGAAGTAAAGAAATTTCTCAAAAAATTCAACATCCAACATTTATTTTCTACACCATACTATTCTCAATCCAATGGAAAAGCTTAAAGCACTAATAAGATTCTTGAACAAGTCCTAAGGAAAAATGTTAACAAACATCATAAGGATTGGCATACTTAATTACATTATGCGCTTTGGGCTTATCAAACAAGTGTTAGATTTTCCATCGGAACTACACCCTATAACCTTGATAATGGTACTGATGCAATCATGCCCTTGGAGTTAGAAATTCCTATGTTGCGAATTGCTCCTCAAGATCTTATTGACAATGCCACTTATAAAGACCAACGATTGCACTAGGTTGAGATGCTTGATGAAAAGTGCATTAATGCTCTTGAGCATCCCCAAGCTTACATTAAACAATTACAATGAAAACACAACACTCATGTCATTCCTTGAATGTTTCGTAAGGGTGATTTCATTCTCTAAGAGAATCAACGCAATACTCACACTAACCATGAAGACAAAGATAAATTCAGCCCTAATTGGTTAGGACCTTACATGATCAATACTAGTTATGAGTCTTGTGCTTACATATTAACTAAGCTTGATGGAACACCCCTTAAGGAACCTATTAATGTCATGCATCTGCATTGGTATTATCTCTAGTCTCCTTGAATAGTATGGATTTAAAAGTGGTGTTGTCTAAGGTTATTTGTTTTCATTCTAAATAACTTTTACATTGCTTCGTTCTTGACAACTGATCATGTGCTTGTCTTGAACACTAAGGTAATTATTTAAGTTCTTTTTATAATTAATTTAGATTTCATACTATTCACCCTCGTGTTATGTTAAGTTTGATCCTTATATGAATTATAGGTGTATCTAATTTAACATACTTTCTTTAATTTAACAATGTTGTATCTAAAGTGAAACTGAAATATGTTTTACATTAGATCACATCAATCATGTTAAATCATGTAGACATTAATTAATAATTTTAACTAAGTTATTTAATTAATCACATTGTCATTTAACATTAAAGCACATTAAGAAAAAATACAACATCAAAATTCTCATATATATACATCAAAAATTTTATATACATCTCATCATCATATACAAAATCACTAGGGTCTATGAGAGCTCGACCCCTCAGGCTCTAGCACTCGTGATCTGGTCCCCGGATGTCATGAGATGGTCGTGTGATTGTGATCATGATCTGCTGACTCTAAGTGCATACTCCAGACCCTGTACTCGACCAAGAGCCACAAGACGATCCTCTACCATCTGATCCCTCTCCGCTCATAGCTGTGCTAGATTTGCATGCAATCTCTCAACCTCTATTGAATTTTGTGATAATTGTCCTGCACTCTCAGCTCGATGGATTCATCTCCTCATGATCTCATAAGTTTCCCGCAACCTCACGAAAGGTTTGAGTGACTCTATCTCCTCCACGATCGGTGGGGGCACGTAATTAGGGTCTATCTCCTCCTCGTCGATGGATGCAAGGACTATCTCTACGGTAGCTAGACGATAGAACTCTCTCTAGTCTCTCATCACTCCTGTAAGGTAGAAACAATACACAATCAATAAACATCATCATGATATATATATATATATATATACTATCAAAACTAAAGTACATGCATAAAATAAAATATCATCACCTATATCTCCAGTCGGCTAAGGGATATCAACCTCATCCTCTCTAGGGGGCATGGAGTATGTGCTAGCCTCTCTCTAATCATGGGTACCGATGTATGCTATAGCTACTGCACGTGATGTGTAAGGACTCTCCTCACTCTTGTTGATCCTCAGTCGCTACCTCATCACCCTCACTCAGGGGTGGCTCCTCCTCATAATCATCATCATCCTCCTCTCCTCCATCTTGGTCCTCATAGTTAGGATCAACCTCTGAATCATACTCATCATCGATAATATCAGTAAATATATCTGTTGGCCTGTATTGTATATCCTTGGCCCTGTCCTCTGGGTCATCTCCCTCATCTGGTGTTGGTCCTACATCACATATAGGGACATCCATGGGAAATAAAGGAGCTAGTCGTATCACTGACCACCACTCCTAGTTCTTACCTGTGTTGCCGACATCAATCAGTGTCAGAGATTGGTGGCTGATCATGATCTGAATCATCGGTATCACTTTGGAGAACATGGTCTATAGTGAGCCGAATAGTATCACCTGGCCTCCAAGCATTCCACACCAATCGCCTAATGAAGGGGCATGCGCTTAGTGGTGTCTACACCTAATCAAACTGTTGCATGACTTGGCCATAATAGAATGGACGTATAACATATTCATTTCGCCCAACCAAAAGTCTGTCCATCTACATCCTCCTTAGCTTTCCTGTGGGATCTAGCCACTGTAGTGTGAGTAGATAAGGTCTCCATAGGATCTCTTACTCCAACTTGTCAAATATCACCCTCCAAAAATGTAGATCTTTGTATTGCTACAAGCTTCGTAGAGGATAGCCGAAGGCTTGTGGATATCCTGTGGCTATGGCACAAGGGAACCCAATAGGCCTAGTTCCTGTAATATTCTCAAGGCACCGCACCTGTAGAAGCATGCAGTGCACCATACTATTGATCTCTCATAACAAAAATTGGAAAAGATCATAATAAAGATACGCTAGGATGCAGTGTCCCCAAGCGTAGACCATCCTGTGCTCTGCCATCCCACAAATAAAGTGTACCAATCCTCCATCTACATGTGTTGCTCATCCATCAGGATTGAGAGCAAGAGCCACTGTTGGCATAGATAGTGGCAAACTTTTGGCGTTTGTCATATCTCACAGAGGCATTGAGGTGGAAACAAAGAAAATTGATGTCATTATTAACATGCCACCTCCTAAGAACATTTCTCAATTACGCAAATTACAAGTCTGAATTCAAGCTATCTATCATTTCATAGCATCTTTAGTCGATCACACATTACCCTTCACACATCTCCTCAAAAAGGATGTCAATTTTGATTGGGATGAGGATTGTAAACAGGCCTTTGAGAGTTTAAAGGAATACCTTGCAACTCCACCTGTTTTACAACCTACAATGCCAAACAAACCATTTATCCTTTACATAGCAGCATTAGCCTATGCTCTTATAGCATTGTTGGCTCAACAAGAAGATCATGGAAAAGAACATCATGTTTATTACATTAGTTGAACTTTAATTGATTATGAAACTCGATACTCACCAATTGAAAAACAATGCCTAGCTCTTGTATTTGCTACTAGTAAGTTGCAACATTATTTACTAAATGCTAAAATACAATTCATGACAAAATTTGATACCCTTAAGCATCATTTTAATAAAACCGATCTCTCTAGATGCTTAGCTAAGTGGGTGATGTGGTTAACTAAGTTTGAAATTAAGTTTGTTTCACAAAAAGCAATCAAAGAACAAGCCTTAATCGATCACTTAGCGGATGCCCCTTCTCCTCTCTCTTTACCTAATCATGACTCCTTTCTTGATGATAGTGTCTTGTCCGTAGATGTTAAAACATGGGAATTATATTTCAATGGATCTAAGTGTTGAACAAGTTCGATGCTGGAGTGGTATTAATTTCGCCCTATGGAAAGCCTATTCTCTTTTCCTATCAATTAAATTTCCTATGTATAAATAACACAACTGAGTATGAGGCATTAATTGTAGGCTTGCAAGCTGATTTAAACATGGGTGCTAAAGATATCAAGATATTTGGTGATTCACAATTGGTAATCAAACAAATCAATGGGACATATCAAACTAAACATGAAAAATTATCAAAATATAAGGATCTCACAATGAAACTATTAGAGAAGTTTGAATCATTCACCATTGATAACATCCCACAAAAAGACAATCGACATGCGAATGCGATGGCGGGTGTAGCCTCTCTTATATCCCCACACGATCCTTCAACAGACTTCACCTTTGTTATTCACCCAATCATGAAACCTTCAATTGATACTCGCTTAGAAGATATTTTAACCACAAATCAAGAAGACTCGCGAGAATGGTATGACACAATATACAATTATTTAAAAGATGGTACCATTCCCAAGCCCACAATGACAAACTCTCGAAATTGTTTACACAAACTAGCAGCCAAATACATAATCCTCGCCGATGTGTTGTATAGAAGATTCTTCAATGGTCTCTTACTAAGGTGTCTTAAGGATTTTGAAATTCCTATAGCCCTTGAGCGGGCTTGTGCTTGTGCCTGTGGAGGTCATTTTGGAGGATGGTCATTAGTGAAAAAACTTATCTGTATGGGATATTATTGGAGACATATTGAGAAAGACTGCTTTGCTTAGGTTAAACAATGTCACAAATGTCAAGAAAATAGCAATTTGATTCATGCCCCTGCTTGTGAGCTCTGTGCCCAAATTCCCATTTGGCCATTTTCAGTATGGGGATTGGATCTCATTGGAAAAATTTCACCACCCTCCTTTGCTAGGAATACATTTATAATAACCGCAACAGACTATTTCACAAAATGGGTGGAAGTTATTCCTCTTCGATATAAAAACACTTAAGTAATTTGTCATTTCATATTGGAACACATAATTGCTCACTTTGGACTTTCATCCACAATCGTTTCATATGTAATGGAACCCCATTTAAGAATAATGAAGTAAAGAAATTTCTCAAAAAATTCAACATCCAACATTTATTTTCTACACCATACTATTCGCAATCCAATGGAAAAACTTAAATCACTAATAAGATTCTTGAACAAGTCCTAAGGAAAAATGTTAACAAACATCATAAGGATTGGCATACGTAATTACATTATGCGCTTTGGGCTTATCGAACAAGTGTTAGATTTTCCATCGGAACTACACCCTATAACCTTGATAATGGTACTGATGCAATCATGCCCTTGGAGTTAGAAATTCCTACGCTGGGAATTGCTCTTCAAGATCTTATTGACAATGCCACTTATAAAGACCAACGATTGCACTAGCTTGAGATGCTCGATGAAAAGTGCATTAATGCTCTTGAGCATCTCCAAGCTTACATTAAACAATTACAATGAAAACACAACACTCATGTCATTCCTTGAATGTTTCGTAAGGGTGATTTCGTTCTCTAAGAGAATCAACACAATACTCACACTAACCATGAAGACAAAGATAAATTCAGCCCTAATTGGTTAGGACCTTACATAATCAATACTAGTTATGAGTCTTGTGCTTACGTATTAACTAAGCTCGATGGAACACCCCTTAAGGAACCTATTAATGTCATGCATCTGCATTGGTATTATCTCTAGTCTCCTTGAATAGTATGGATTAAAAAGTGGTGTTGTCTAAGGTTATTTGTTTTCATTCTAAATAACTTTTACATTGCTTCGTTCTTGACAATTGATCATGTGTTTGTCTTGAACACAAAGGTAATTATTTAAGTTCTTTTTATAATTAATTTAGATTTCATACTATTCACCCTCGTGTTATGTTAAGTTTGATCCTTATATGAATTATAGGTGTATCTAATTTAACATACTTTCTTTAATTTAACAATGTTGTATCTAAAGTGAAACTGAAATATGTTTTACATTAGATCACATCAATCATGTTAAATCATGTAGACATTAATTAAATAATTTTAACTAAGTTATTTAATTAATCACATTGTCATTTAACATTAAAGCACATTAAGAAAAAATACAACATCAAAATTCTCATATATATACATCAAAAATTTTATATACATCTCATCATCATATACAAAATCACTAGGGTTTGTGAGAGCTCGACCCCTCAGGCTCTAGCACTCGTGATCTGGTCCCCAGACGTCATGAGATGGTCATGTGTGATTGTGATCACGATCTGCTGACTCTAAGTGCATACTCCAGACCCTATACTCGACCAAGAGCCACAAGACGATCCTCTACCATCTGATCCCTCTCCACTCACAGTTTTGCTAGCTCTGCATGCAATCTCTCAACCTCTATTGAAGTCTGTGATAATTGTCCTGCACTCTCAGCTCGATGGAGTCATCTCCTCATGATCTCATAAGTTTCCCGCAACCTCATGAAAGGTTTGAGTGACTCTATCTCCTCCACGATCGGTGGGGACACGTAATTAGGGTCTATCTCCTTCTCGTCGATGGATGTAAGGACTATCTCTACGGTAGCTAGACGATAGAACTCTCTCTAGTCTCTCGTCACTCTTGTAAGGTAGAAACAATACACAATCAATAAACATCATCATGATATCTATATATATATAAACTATCAAAACTAAAGTACATGCATAAAATAAAATATCATCACCTATATCTCCAGTCGGCTAAGGGATATCAACCTCATCCTCTCTGGGGGGCATGGAGGATGTGCTAGCCTCTCTCTGATCATGGGTACTGATGTATGCTATAGCTACTGCACGTGATGTGTGAGGACTCTCCTCACTCTTGTTGATCCTTAGTCACTACCTCATCACCCTCACTCAGGGGTGGCTTCTCCTCATACTTCTCCTCATAATCATCATCATCCTCCTCTCCTCCATCTTGGTCCTCATAGTTAGGATCAACCTCTAAATCATACTCATCATCGATAACATCAGTAAATATATCTGTTGGCCTGTATCGTATATCCTTGTCCCTGTCCTCTTGGTCATCTCCCTCATTTGGTGTTGGTCCTGCATCACATATAGGGACATCCTTGGGAAATACAGGAGCTAGTCATATCACTGACCACCACTCCTAGTTCTTATATGTGTTGCCGACATCATCAGTGTTAGAGACTGGTGGCTGATCATGATCTGAATCATCGATATCACTTTGGACAACATGGTCTATAGTGAGTCGAATAGTATCACCTGGCCTCCAGGCACTCCACACCAATTGCTAATGAAGGGGCATGCCCTTAGTGGTGTCTACACCTAATCAAACTGTTGCATGACTTGGCCATAATAGAATGGACGTATAACATAGTCATTTCGCCCAACCAAAAGTCTGTCCATCTACATCCTCCTTAGCTTTCTTGTGGGATCTAGCCACTATAGTGTGAGTAGATAAGGTCTCCATAGGATCTCTTCCTCCAACTTGTCAAATCTCACCCTCCAAAAATGCAGATCTTTGTATTGCTACAAGCTTCGTAGAGGATAGCCAAAGGCTTGTGGATAATCTGTGGCTATGGCACAAGGGAACCTAACAGGCCTAGTTCCTACAATATTCTCAAGGCACCACACCTGTAGAAGCATGCAATGAACCATACTATTGATCTCTCATAACAAAAATTGGAAAAGATCATAATAAAGATACGTTAGGATGCAGTGTCCCCAAGCGTAGACCATCCTGTGCTCTACCATCCCGCAAATAAAGTGTACCAATCCTCCATCTAAATGTGTTGCTCATCCATCAGGATTGAGAGCAAGAGCCACTGTATGCATCATAATCCATCTCACAATGGGGGCTCATGAATATAGAAGTATAGGAAGCTCGATTCACACTCTCACATGCTCATCATGAACAAGTCCATCCAAGTAGTACTGCATGTCTTCCTTCTTCTTGCGGAATGACCGATCTCCTCAGAAATATACCTGCTCTCCCCAAATAGGAACTCGAAGAATATGGTGTACATCCTCTAGAGTGATGGTCATCTCCCTAGTCAGAAGGTGAAATGTACATGTGTCGATGTCCCAACGCTCGCATAGGGCCATCAGCATGGTGTCATGGTATCTCATAGGCGGCATCAGATATTCCCAATAGATGCCTACTACCTATAGATGCTCTGTCTCTACTGATGGTAGTGCTAGGGCTAAATTTCTAAGAAAGCTAATCTGTCTCCCTCCTAGCCATTTTCGTGACCGGGCAGGTACCTATCAAAATCACAACAATATGCTCTAAAAATTCATCTAATATCTTCAATTTTTACATTATTCATCATGCAAGTGTTCTAAAGTTCCTCTAGTGTGCTTTCCTAAAGGCCCTAGACACTTTAGAACCCTTTTGGGACACTTCACAAAGAAATGGGACACTTCGCAAAGAAATGGGACACTTTGCAAATAAAAGGGACACTTTGCAAACAAAAGGGACACTTTGCGAACAAATGGGACACTTTGCAAAAAAAGGGGACACTTTGCGAACTTTTTTTCCAAGATCCTAAATTAACCTATCCATGCATTAAAAATCATTAAATCATTACAAAATCACTAAGAAAAAGTTGCATAATCGACTCACCTCATGGTATAGCTCACCGCATGCCACCTGCTCTCGAAGCTCATCCAGCCATGAAGGTGTGTAATCTCGTCTACTCAGCATCTTCTTCTCTCACTCATCACTCTCAAGCTACAAGAAGGTAAAATGCAATAGTAAGTGACAAATTACTCTCCTTTACCTATTTTAACCTATTTTCATCACTTTTACTCTTATGCATTAAATTAGGGTTATTTTCTCTTCAGAGTTAATAAAGTATCTTTTCTTCCAAAAAACATAATGGAAGCTAGGGAACTTTGTTTTTGACACTTTTTGATGCGTTGGAATCATGATTTTGCACCCAACATCATTAATCATCTATCATTACATGGAATGGTACTTGGAAATTCCCTACGGTATGATGTTCCTTATTCAACATGGCTAAATTACTACCTTGATTCCACCTTCGTAAAGCAAGTGCAATCAAGAGGGAGCATACATCTACCCTCAAATTGGATTCCTAGGAGTTAGATAAAAGGATTTTTGGACAATTAATGAACCTGTGCTATTGGATGTGGTTCCTAATGTTGTGGTTTTGTAGATAACTACATTGGGGACTTCATTCTCCCATCTTTTGAATGAGTATCCTTTTATGCAATAACGTGTATTTTTTAGAGTCCTTTAGCTTACATATGCACATAGAGTCATATGGGCGCTAAAGTGGGGGCTAAATGTGGCATAGAAAATTAGACACTCTTGAGAAAAGAGACAATTTCAAACTTAATTTAGACCTACTTTTTAGTAACCTTGCATTATTCATTCTTCAAAACAACATTAATAGGCCCCTAAGACCCACTATTTTTAATCTAGAGGCTCGTTTCACTTAAAAAATCACTTAAATCCCGACAAGAAACACTCAATTCATTCATATCCTGAAAACCCACCTTTAAAAACCACTAGTGGGACCCATTCGCCACCTTGGGAAAATGAGTCCCCTCTAGTGGGACCTATTCACCAAGGGTGGCGAATGAGTCCCTTTTGAGGGAAATTTCAATTTTGAGCGGGAATTTAATCAATTCAACTTAATTTTTTGATTGATGTCAGCCTCTTAGGTCTAAATAACAAGAAAATTAGGTGTTTATGCCTATAAATACACATCTTAAGCCATTTTCCACATCTCTTAGTCATTTTTACAAAGCAATCTCAAAAGTCAAGTATTAGGAGTTTGCCACAATAAGTTTCATTAGCATTTTCTACAACAAAGTTGAAGCTTTAGGGCAGTAAACTAGGGTTTTTGCAAGTCTTCAAGCTCACTTCTTGATCAAGATTCAACATTGCAAAGAGTTGATGATGGATTCCTACGGTGAATCATGGAGAAATCTAGGTTGAGGAGATGCAACTAGCCATCAAATCACACCTAAAGGCTTGTTTTCAAATTGATTCCATCTTCCATTTTCCCTCTATCTTCAAACTTAAGGTTTGCATTACTTTTGCATGTCATTTACATTCATTTGATATGTTGTAGGGTTTCTAGGGTTGAATTCTTGCATCATTCAAATCACATTTGCACATCTTATTCTAACACAATAGAATAGGGTTTTGTCATACTTCAAATTTTCCTAGTCTTTAACACACCTAAGGCTAGGGTTTTATGCAAATTTTTATCCATTCAAGGTTTGATTACCCAATTAGGGGTTTGACCAAGGAAAACCCCCCAGTAGACAATAAATTTTAAGTTGTTTTGCAGGTATTTTCTGAGATCCCGGTCTGAATTCCCATCAAAAAGTTTTGTACAGGTGACAATGTGCAGGTCTGAGATTTGAATTTGTAGAAAACTAAAAAAGGACTGATTCGCCATGGATGGCGAATGAGTCCCACTTGAGGTGGTTGATAGAGTTAACTACATATTCTAGTACCCGATGAGTAGAAACTAGTTTATGGGCAGAAAACCCTGATCTGGGACTGATTCGCCCAGGGTGGTGAATGAGTCCCAGTCAACCTAAAAGCCAAATTTTCTAGATTTCCAGAGTGCTTTCTAGTCTTCATTAGCCTCATAGTTGCACACATTCTAAATTACAACTTTCTATTTGGTTTCATTTGTGTTTTTGTTCCTCTTTTTGAGCTTTTTGCAAACCTCACTATATTTGCAAACATTGCATATTTCATTAGTTTTGCATTAATAATCAATCAATTTCATCACTTAGTTGCATTTATATCATTTCATTTAGTCATAATTCCATCATACATTCATTTATTTGAGTGAACCACCTCAATTTTAGGGTTCTATCTCTCTTGTTTTAGGTGAAAAACCATAAGAGTGCAAGAGAAGCACATAGAACACCACAAAATTGATGGTTCAATATTTATAAATTTAAATTAATATAATATTATTAACTATATAAAATCTACAATATAGACTAATTATATATAGTTTAATTATATTAACATTATATAATAATATAGATTAATTATATATAATTAATATATATTAATATATTATATATACTGCCTAATGAATTTATTAACAATAATATATGTTAATAATTATATAAGGAGATTATATAATATAATATATATTGTATATATTATACATTAATTAACATTATATTAATATATAATTATTATATAATGATTATATATTATATTATATTTATAAATATATTATATAATACTTATTTGGGCAATACTTTCCTTATTTTCCATTGAAATGTTGGTGGTTTTTAAGTCTTATTGCAATTAGGAATGCCCTATAGAAACTTGTGTGTTTTGCAAAGGAGACAACTAGTAAACTATCTACAACCTTTGATTGGAGTTTTGTGTGGAGATGATACTTTCTAAAAAAAACTCCCAAAGGAACTCATTCTTAATATTGCATACAACTAGTGGATTTTGAGGTAATCAAATGCAAGTGTAGATGATATATTTCTAATGGGAATCTTACGCCCCCCACCCCCCTCCCCCTCCCCCAAAGTGATAGAAATGATTTCAATAAATTTTGGGATTAATCATGGCATCAATGGTTTGATAGATCCTCTTCAACCCACTTGGTGGGTTGGAGCACAACCCCATCATCATTTAATTGTTTCAAATGATTTGGTCAAGGATGAATCTTGTCTCCTTTCTCCAAAAGTAAGGAAGCCCAAGGAGGTCATTGTAATGGCCCAAAACATAGACAAAAATCCACAAAACTTGATCCTATTTTTTAAATTTTTGGATCAAACCTCTAAAGAAAATTTAGATGGAAAGATAAAGGAGTTTAGACTTAATGTAATATGATATATATATATATATATATTAATATATTAATATATAATATAATATATATAAAATATAAAATTATATGAATACTGATTAATTAATTTATCTTAGGAGAAGCTAACAAGGTTTCAAAATGGTTATGCATGGCTTGAACTCCCTTTGCCATTTTCCTTGGTAAGCATGTTTATCATGTGTTATTTTACCCTTGAAGGTAGGTATATGACAATCCATGCTTACCATTTTCCTCTTATTAACCATGTCTTCCATAACGATAGAATCAACCTGCCCTTCTATTTGCTATCCTCTTTGTAGAAAAATATTGAGAACGGGGAGTCGCCTCCTTTGCATCAGGGTTTAATGCTAGCCCTTTACAAATTTGCTCTTTCTAAAAACCCTCATGGAAATTCGCTGTTGGTTTGGCATGTAATATCCCCCATGTTGCTGATACTCTTTGATACTCTTATGTGTTGGTTTGATACTTGGTTTGTGATGGTGATTAGTTCACCGACTTGGTTGTGTGTGGATTCATAGTTTGGTTGGTTTGCTGCACTTGACATTACTATGATGATTTATGATACATTATGTGGTGGTTATATTATTTGGTTATGCTATGGTTTTCTTTAATATTATATGCGACAATGTTGTGATTCTATGTTGCTATGTTTTCTGATGTGTTTGTTAGTGAGTCTTGGTGAAAGGACGAAGTAGCAGCACTTGCTTGCGAGCACCCTGCTACCTTGCGATTACCTTTCACGGTGTGTCTGCAATGGAGATTTACATGTTACTTGACATTTGTTTGTATGCAGGAATTGCAGGAATAAAGTTTTGATTCCACCTGCTTCGGCAGGATAGGGCGAGCATTAAATTAACCCAACGGGTACGATGTTGAAAAAGGGAGTTGATAAGGAAGTGTCCCCCTCCCACGTCTGTCACCTCGTTGTGAGTCTTGTTGTGTCATGGTTTTGACTTTGTACTTTTCTTTGTATTGGTTGTTGTTGTTTATTTATTTTAATTATGGTTAGTTGTTATTTAATTTATTTTTACTTTATATGGAATAAATTAATGATATTTTGTGGATATGATTAATTGTGAGTAATTGTAATTTTGGAGTTAAATATTGTAAATTAAAAGTATTTAATTAAATGGTGTAAGTAATTAATTTAAATAAATAATGTTGGTGATAATTATAAATTATCTTTTTCAAAATATTAAAATTTGAAAATCAGTAGAGAATATCTTATGAGGATAATATCATGTGAAAATAATGAATTTTTAATTAAATTTGTGAGATAAGTGTGAGCTTTTAAAGCAAGAAAAAGAACCAATAGATGGGTTGGATTTTTGAGAAAAAAGAAAGAAGAGCTTTATTTATTTTTCATTATTTTTATGGTGAAAAAAAGGAAGTTTTCTACACACACACAGAGGATGGCTATTGGTTTTGTCTGGAAAAGAAAAAAAAGGAGATAAGTATTTTTGCATTTCTCTGGAGAAAATTGTTCTATAAGAAAAGAATAGCAAATTGATTCAGAAGTTAGCTGAAAGGAATTTGAGAAGGATCTGTAGAGGGAGTTTGTTTTCGAAAGAGGAAAAAAGGGTTACCGTGTTTGGATTCGTCATCAAACGAAGGACTCCAGGTTCTTTTTGATTAATTTAATTCTTTTGTTTTGATAGTTCTGTAAGGGAAATGAAAATCATGTCTGCAACATTTGAAATTTATATCTATGTTTGAAAATAAATTCTGTTGTTGAAAATTTGTTTGTGTCAAACCTTTAAATCTTCTATAGAAAATTAGTGAGAAACCTTTTGATTTCCTTCAATAAATTTAGTTATGAGATTTTTTTTTATTTGAAAAGAAAATTGATTTGTTGTGGAAATTAAAATTGTATACCTTATTTATTTATATTGTGTTGGAGAAAAACTGGACTGTGATTTATTGTATTTGTATTATTTATTCTGTGTTTAATGGGAAAATATATATATATACATGTATATTTATACATATATATATTTAAATTTTATACTCTGTCCTTTGAAAAGAAATATAAAATAATAAATATACACAGTTTTGGATTATGTGTTTGCATCTTTGAAAGAATAAAATATATATATACATTAAATGTTTAATTACTTTTCGGTTTTTGTGTTAAAAAAAAAAAGAAATATAAAATAAAATTATATTTGCATTTTGGGTTCTATGTCTGTGTTTTTGTTAAAAGAAAATATAATAAAAATAAAAATACAAAATAAAGCCCCTGTGGGCACGTACTGACTCCCCAAACACAGGGGGACTTTATTTATTTTTATTTATTTTTATTAAATTCGAATGTGTATTAAATTCATTTATATTTCATTTGAATTTATATATATATATATATTATATATATATATATATATATATGTATATTAATATTGATATTAATATTAATATTAATATATATGTATATATATACATATATATATATATACATATACATATATATATATATATATATATATAATTACACTGTTATAAATTATAAAAAGTTTATATGGGAAATTTTATAAATGAAATTAAATGCATGTTTCTAATATATATAGATAGATATAAAGATGGTTATACATATGCAGTGATTATGAATTAATTAGATAATTTCATAAGTTGCAATGTTATAGTTTAATCGGGAAAATTAGAAATAAACTATGTGATTTTAATTAAGTTGAATATTCTTGAGAATTATTCATTTGAAATCTTGAATTTGTGGTTTTCTCTTTATTGGATTTGTGTCATGTAGGAAAATCCTTGTGTTAGTTTATCCTTCGATAGGAGCTTAAGTTGTTGGTTAGGGACTTCCAGAGGTGGGGAAATGGATGGTTATATTTGATCTTGAAATTTGGTATTTGGTTCTATGTTTTCGGTTATTGTTGAGATTTGAGTTTACACATGGGTTGTACCATTTTATGGATGTGTTTCATATGATTTTGGCGAGATGGTTTTGCCTCGCAGATGTTCCATTTGTTGGTTCAATGTTCTTGTGGTACAACTCCTTAGTATTGGATTTTATGTTTTGGGTTCTAGGGAGAGTGGCTCTACGTGGGGGTTGGCGCACAAAGGGGATGTCAAGGTAACCCACGTAGAGTTAGAGTAATAAGTGATAACCTAAGTAATTAATTAGGGGGTGGGTAGTTAAACATTAATAAGATAAATATGGATGCCTCATCTTCCTGTTAGTGCTATCATAGGCTAAAGGTGGGCCGAGAAGGCCGTGGTTGGCAAGATCGTTGCCTCGTCTTCACAAGAGGTTAACGATTCCACATGAGTAACCCTATGGAGTGACGCCTTGAGATAGGCGGTCAGGAGACACATAGATGGAGGTGGCATCTTGTGACAGGTTGTCTGGATAATCCATGTGAGGCCATGCAATGATGCTCTCCTCTAGCATTCCCTTTTGAGATGTTTGTATTGAAATCCTCTGGAAGTGGTCTATCGTTATGTTTTGGAGATTTAATGCTGTTATGTTATGTTATTCTTGTGTTCTCTTGCTTTTCGTGTCTGGAGTTTAGTCTTGCTTTAGTGTTTGGATGTGCTCGGTTGGGGATCCTTCCTTGTTTACTCCCAGCATGAGGGTGGTTGGGTGGAACGTGCTACACACCCCGTTGGGTCCCCTTGGATGCAGTTGTACCATTCAGTGCAGAGTTTTGTAGATGCAGTTGATCCAGGATTCATATGTTACCAGGTGTATAATTGTACTCCAGATGTATTATGTATATTGATGTATCATTCCCACGTGTGTTGGGAAGACTTATGATGTAATTTTGTATATGTGTTCATTGAGATGTACTATCAGATTGATGTAATGTATTATCACACCATGCGATTCATTCTTGTACTACTATTTGTAAATATTGTTAATGTTATGTTGTGTCTGTGGAAATCTATGCTTAATAGCTTCATGATTAATTTATTTTTCATTTGCATGTATGGTTTTATATGGGTTATTCATATTCATTTGGATATCGTTAATGAATGTTTTAAATGATGATATGTGAATGAATGGATACGTAATTGGATATTTAATGTTTAATCTATTATCTTTGTTATGTGATAGTCTAGTAATGTCACCTCGTGTACCCCAAGGGACTTTGATGTGCAACTTGAAACATTAGTTGTGTTGGAATACTTAATGTGTGTTCCTTATGTTTAAAAAAAAAATTGTTTTGTTTTTAGTTGTTCCTTTGGGGTTTGTGCGATGAGGCATTACACAACAAGAGAACCATCCCCAAAATGATGATGAGGGACAGGGTTTAGCCCATGATGGTGACCAAATGCACCATGCACCTAATACTAGGCCTACTACCCAACATTTTGGTTCAAGAGAGTGTTCCCCCTTGATTGCTACCCCTTTGGCCATTTCTGGTACTAAATCCTCTGGTTCCAAACCTCAAAAAGTTGTTGTGGAGAAAACCCTTGAGTATGTACTATTTAGAGTCACCCCAGAAAAGAGGAAGAATTCACCTCTGTTTCTTGAACCCCCCAAGAATAAACTTGTTAGAAAAGACTAGAAGAAGAATGAGGAAGTTATAACTATTAATGAAGACCCAGAGGGAAAACAAAAGGAGGAAGAGGAGGACAAGCATATGGGTTTGATGAGTGGAGGTCATAGATCGATGAGGTTAGCAAGGTCAAGTTTACAGATAAAAAAAGGGAAACAAAAAGAAATTGAGTTAGACGAAGAGGAAAATTTGAAAGTGGAAGAGTTTGAACTTCAGGAGGAGGAGGAGAGTGAAGACATGGAGTTTGAAGATAATCCCTATGAGATGGGAGAAGAAGAGATTGAGGGGGATACCGAGGAAAAGGAGGAGGAATAAATTGAGAAGGAAGAGGATACTAGTGAAATGGAGAAGGAGGTCACTAAAGCGGAGGACAAAGCCCAGGATGTTTCTACTTCTGATGATACTAATGTTGTTTTCTTGAAAAGAAAGATAACCTTCTTGCAGGTTCACATGGAAGATATGGAGAAGGCGATCATCATCCTGATGAAGGTGATCGATGGTCTAATGCACCTTGCAATGGTGGGAGTGATTACTGGTCAAAATAAAATTAAGAGGAAGTTGAAGAAGATTGGGAAACAAGATGAATAAAATGACTTGGCAAGTGAAGAAGTCCCAAATTGGAGGGAATTTGTTTCTCGAATTGGTGAAAATTGGTCACTGATTGCAAAAGCCAATTAATGGCTCTTTTGTTATGTTTTGATCTCCTTTTTATCTTTCTATTATGTCTTCTCTTAAACTATCAGTTATCTGGTTGATCATCCAAAACTATGTTTTCATGTTGGTTATATTATGGTTTTGGACCTGTTGGTCTTTGGTTACTCTTTGTTTTAGTTGGTGTACCAAGTTTTGGGTTAGTATGTGGTATACTATTGTTTTTTTCTTATAATTACATTGATCTTGTGGATGCTTTCACTGCTTACTTGGCTTGTGTGCCTCTTTTGGAGACTTAATAGTAATTGTTTGTTGCTACTTTTTCAATTCTAGTTGGTGTTGTTTCCCTAACCTTTTTGTTGTCTATAGTTTTGGCTATTTTATACCACAAGATCAAGGCCCTTCCATGTTAATATAATAAAAAACATATAAATCATATTTATCTATATTATGGCCATTTCCATCACTATGGAATTGATCCCACAAGTATATATTTCAACTAGGCCCATATTTATCTAATATATGTTCATTTTAAATATTTTTTTTAGCTTGTCTTGAAGTTATCAATCTAATATTTACATGAAAAATGGTTTGTGTGCTTATTTGCACATGACAAGAATAATGAATCCTTTGTGTCAAACACTACTATGGGTGTTGATTCAATAACTCTGAGAAATATAGAGGACAAAAATAATCATATAAGTTCTCTTAGAATTATTATGTAGTGATAACATCATCAGACAATCTTTTTAGGCTCTATGATATGCTAAAATATGTTTATTCTATGTGTTTGTTATCCCTTCTAAATTAATTAGGGAATTCCCTTAAATACAAAATCCTAACATGGAATTAAACTATATCATGTTTTAATTTAGATCATCATGATCACTTTGAGGGAAAATAAATGAGCTCATTTCTAATTACTTTTTTTAAAAGGAGGGTCATTTTTGCACTCATAAAAGTGATTTGATTTCTATCTAAGATTGAAAGAAAACCCTATGTGTATCAATTTTATGAATTGGTGTTAATGAAAATAGGTTTATATATATTAGGTGCTTATTATGCAGAAAATAATAGAAGCAACAAGCAATCCAATAATAAAGCATGCAAACAACTTGAATAATGTTGTTCTTCATTCATTGATATTGTGTGTATATAATATTTTCAAAAAGTGATGGTAGGAATATGTTTTCTCATGATCACATAGGAAGAATACATCCATGTAATTTTCCAAAGCACCTTAGTTTATGGCAAACTAGGTTGAATGCTCTGACAAAGGCTCACTAGTTTGCATAGTAGTTTAAAGAATATACAGTGAGGTATATGTATAGAATATGTTATTAGCTAAGCCTTCCATAATATGTTGTAATATTTTCATAGAATACATTAACTCTAAACTCCTTTGTATTTCCATCTACATTTTCTTTAGAGGTTTGATCCAAAAATTTAAAAAATAGGACCAAGTTTTGTGGATTTTTGTCTATCTTTTGGGGGATTATAATGACCTCCTTAGCCTCCCTTACTTTTGGAGAAAGGGGAAAAGATTCATCCATGAATAAATCATTTGAAACAATTGAATGATTATGGGGTAATGCTCCAACCCACCAAGTGGGTTGAAGAGGATCTATCAAGCCCTTGATGTCATGATTAGTCCAAAATTTCTTGAAGTCATTTCTATCACATTTGGGGTGGTAAGATACCCATTAGAAAAACATAGTCTACACTAGAATTTGATTTTATCAGAATCCACTAGTTGTCTACAATATTAAGAATGAATTATTTTGGAAGTTTTTTATAAAGTATCATCTCCACATAAAACTTTAGTCAAAGCTTGTAGATGATTTGTTAGTTGTCTCATTCACAAAACCCACAAGTTTATATAGGGCATTCCTAATTGCAATAAGACTTGAAAACCACCAATATTGCAATGGAAAATAAGGAAGTCTTTCCCAAATAAGTATTGTGGAGAAAGAATCTCTTTGAATTTATTGAAGGAAGGAAACTAGTCTTTAACATAGAAAATTCTCCCTCAACTCCCATGAACCAAGCTTTAAGATGGGATCTTTATCAATAATAGATTCAAACTCAAATATTAAAAAAATATTATGCACAAGGATAAATATAAATTTCATTCTCCAAGAATTGTTTCCATTTCTCATAAATCCACTCATATAGTTTGAATAATATAGGCCATGTAAATTGAAGAATTTACAAGCAAGCACATTGTCTAAAACATATATTCCTCACACTCTACCACCTCTAATTTTGTGATAATTTAGGAGCATGAATAAGTTTCTTGAAATCAAAAGAGGAGTCATTTCCAAAATAACCCAATTCAACCTTAGAGCTCCCATTAAAATCCTTAATATTATAGTCCATAGGGTAGTTAAAAGCATAATGATTAATTAAGGATGCTATAGCCATGATATTTATCCAAGAAGAAATTACATAGGAATTAGAGGGATTTAGAACAAGGTTTATGAATGATACTTTAGAAGTAAAGAGGTTGAGGATAAATTTAGAGAGAATTTATATAGGACAAAAGTTGAGGTGAAATCATGGGTGAGATGGGAGAAGTATGGCCAGGTGTGGAGAAACCATTAACAACACAATCCAAATGACTAGATAGTAGCAATCGCATATAAACCCTTAGAATAAATTGAGCCTCTACTACTAAAAAGAGAAATTAGAGTGTTAGTTGATTTTGAGTAACATTACAAATCTTTGAGAACTATTTTTTTACTATTAAAAAGAGGAATCAGAAGGTTGGTAACTTGGAGGTAGCCATGGGTCACCATGATTTACATAGTAGATTTTTTGGGCAACTTTCCCATCATTGCTCTCAAATTCTCAAACCAATAATGCTAAAAAATGTAAGGAATATCTTAGAGAATGTTTTCCAAATTTTCTAGGTTCATCCATGGATCTTGCATAGATCATTAATGTAAATAATTACTATGACATGAGAAATATTATCTTGTACATTTACCATTCTTTACTATTGGTATCCCTTACTCACTAATGGTTCTATTTTATGTAATTTCATATTTCGTTAAATAGTTGGTTCCTATTGTTTTCATTTTTATGTGTATATCAAGTTACTCTCAAACTTCAAACCATGCTAGTCCAATTCATGATTAGAGCAACAACATTATTTTAAAATCATGTTACAAAAATATCTTACTTTATTATACTAAAAAATTACTTCAAATTCATATTATAAAAATATTTACTTTATTTTAATAAAAAATTACTTCAAATTCCTATTATAAAATATCTTTATTTTACTAAAAACATTACTTCAAATTGGGGTTGACCCTATAGTGCAACAGTTAAGTTGCAAGGGTAGCAGTTGGGTTGCCCAAGGTTCGAATCCCACAGTGGTTTGTGGGAATGCTCATTGGTGCAAGTGGCAGGCATTGTTGTGAGGTCAACGAAGGAGGAGTTGAGGCAGAGAGAGATCACAACGAGGCTGCAGATGGTTGCAGGAGGGTTGATGGCAAGGCAATAGACAGAGGGTTATAGGGTCAGGCTGGGAATAGGTTGGGTGGCAAAATCGACAGGTACTCAAGGCACCTGATAGATGGTGAGAGGAGTAATGATGGAGGAGTGGAAGATGGGGGAGGTACAAAGACTGAAGGTGCCAAGGAGGAAGAAGGGAGGAGAGGAGGAGAAATGGAAATATCAGGGATGAGGTCCCCTGTATGTGGCTTTATTGGTTCATAGCTCTAGTCAAAAGTGTAGGGTGCTACCCCTTAGCAGTGATTTACCGAACAAAGAAAAACATTACTTCAAATTCATTCTATAAAAAAGGATTTTCTCTTCTAATGTGTTAAGATTTAGAGTGAGACCCGCTTGGAAACAACCAATAACCTACCAGCTGCTACAAATGGAAGGCTAAGACACCCAGTCAGTATGATCGATGATTAGACGAAATTTATATATATACTTTTGTATAATATTTGTATCAATGCATGTGGGATAAAGGTTGAGTCTTATATAAATTTTAGCAGTTGAGAGAGAAAATACCATCCACTTTTATTTTAAACATTAATACATTTGTTTTTATAAGCTGAAGGTTTAAAGAGTAGGTAAGGCTAGTCCATGTTGGGGCAATTCGCAGGTCGATATAGTTTAAGCCAAGAACTTATCAATTTTGCATAGGCTACAAGGAACATGAATATCAGGGAAAATTTATTGAAGAAACCAAAGAACAACCAACATAACATTTGATAAAAAACCTGCTATGAAATTAGAGACTATAAATAATCAAGAAGTGTATATGGTTGTGTGATCTGATCTACCCATAATGAATACCAATATTTTATTGCATATCTTGGGAAAGAGATATGTATCAAATCTTGATTTGTGAGCATGGGTATTGTGGGGTCATCATGTGTTGGTATAATGGAAAAACTTCCTAGATCCCAATCAATTTGTAGGTACAAGGAACATGTTTGATGGCAACACAATCCCTAAGTTGTGAATACTTGTTGGAAATAACAACAAGAACTAGGTAGAGGCCTTCTTTAATTATTAGTTGGCAAATTTTTATGGTTTGGGGGAAATGTATACATGCTCGATTGGGTGGTGACAAAATTGTTCAATGGTTTTAAAGTGAAGTTATCCTCAAAGGAAAAGTTAGAAAAGGAGAAAGGAAACTCAATTGCAGGTACCAAATTCAGTGATGGAGTTTTCTAAGGTTTTCTTGCAATCTGAAAGGGTGTCCTACCACTCAACTTCATTTTGTGAATCCATATTCACAAAATTTTCCCTACCCCAGGTGTCTGATGCAAGAGCATCTAGGGGTACTAGCAATCTTGCATCACCAAAAATATTGCTATTTTTTTTATTATTTTCAATAAGGGTTAAGGTGTGTGGAAAATAAATATTTTAATTTGCAATAATGTGATTTTCCCTTGTGGTAATATGTAAATGCAATTTTTTGAGGAAATATGCTAAGGTAAATGTTTCCAAGGCATTTAAATGGTGAAACATTCCTTTTGGGAATCCATTTCTTTATGGAGACCTCTTGGGGTGCATGTGCTTGCCTGTTCAATTTCATGCCTTGCATGCCATTGCATGTTTGTGCCACAAGCTTTGAATGTTACTACATGTTTGTATTTGGAGCCATTAAGGCCACCAAAGATAAATGAAGATGGAAGAATTGACCAAATTTGATTGGACATGGTTTAGGTGCCTATGTGAAGGCTATGTGAGCATTGAGTAATTTTATTATTTTTATGATTATTTCTCCAAATGGGGAGTGGGTTTTCCAAGGAGGTGTTTTTCTTGTGGTTTTGGAAAACCATAATGGTTTTCTCATTCTAAAACTTCTATATTATGATGCCTTGTCATTTGGGGAGATGGATTTGGGAGTTTTTGTAAGTGAGATGGGGAGATGCTATCAGAATGAAGAGAGGATTTGAAGACTCCATTGTTGCATATTTCTATTTGCATAGCCCATATTTTTGGGAGCTAGTGAGCTCCACATTTTGAGAGATAGTGAGCTAGTGAAGTTTATGTGAAGGGAACTTGAGATATTTAGTTGAAAGAAGTTTGAAAGAAACCAAGAAGACATATTTTTTATAGGTTTGGAGGTGTGCTATAGTAGCAAGAAGATTGATGATTTCATGGTTTTATTGTAGTAGTGATTTCTAATGAAGATTGTAGGGTGAAGATGCTAGAGGATTGTGATAGAAGTCAAATTGAAGGAGATAATTTTTGTATTAATCTTTGTTGTTTTTTATCAGTCATATTTTAGATTTGTAATGATTTTCATCAGCCCATATGGCTACACAACCAATATTTTTAGTTATGTTATGTAATTCTTGAATTTCCAAGAGATTTTAAATGAACAAAGAAAAACACTTCTTGCATTATTTTGTGTCGTTTCAAACCATTTCTAAGTTGAATTTTCATATTTTTGTGAGTATGTGAATGAGGTTTGGTTTCTTACTTCATCACTATTTTTCTCAACACTAACATTGACAACCAATCTCTTGCACATATTAAATGAGACCAACAAGATCACATATCAATGGATTTATTTGAGGATAAGAAATCACCAAATTTAAGGGGTTTTGAGAAGGCATCATATTAGAAGATTATAAAAAAGGTGTTAAAATCAACCTCAATGCATCAATTTTGGGGAGCAATAATATTTCTTTAGTAAAAAAGGTAAAAAATATAAAAATGAAATAAAAAATTGGAGTCCCCTAGTGAAAACCTCTTGAAGTGTTATTGAGTCAAAAAAGTCAAAATCAAGAAAATAAAGATAAGTCTATTTGTGAAAACCTCTTTAAGGTGCTAATAGACACAAAGTTCATCCTTCCTCTTACACCAACATAATTACATGGTGGATTACAATTGATTTGAGCATTAGAAAAAAATTAATGTTAAAATAATGAAGTTTGGGCCTATTACCAATCCCAAAAAAATATTAACAAAGTGTACTAGGATCCAAATGACAAGCATGTTCCTTGCAAAATACATTGGTAGATTCTATGGCCCACATTGGTTCACTTCTTTTAATGCAACAAGACCCAATAAAAATTTATTTTATTTCAAGCACATAAAATTTGATTATATCCCTAGTGCAAATAACAAACATGTAGATTCTATGGCCCACATTGGTTCACTTCTTTTAATGCAACAAGATACCAACAATGTCAATTTTTTATTGAACAAATAATAATATCAACTTACAATGTCCCTACATTTGAAATGGTATGTGATATTTTTTTGTCTCAATTTCCCTTTGTCATCATAAGATTTCCTCTTAACTCCATAGTAAAATAATCCCTTATACTCCTTCATCCAACCAACAAAAATACTCCATTCAACATGTATCCCATTTCACCCTTCTTTGAAGCATGCTTTATTGTAGGATTTTTGAAGGAACCTTGTTAAGATGTTTAGTGTAAAATAATTGAGTGATCAAGGAATTTCATTATATAACCTATGGGACACATACTAGTGGAATGGTCCTTATGTTGTCATCACCAAATTTGTGTCAAGAGCATAAAATTTGGCAACACAAGTTAGATAGGAGCTTGATGAACCTATGAATATCTTACATCTCAAATATTTCCAAGCCTAAAATCCATGAAAAAATAAATTAAAAAAATAAAAAATAAAATAAAAAAATTAAAGAGAAAAAATGTGTCCATCATGGCACCTTGGGAAAGTATCATGATGAAAACTAGTTTTTGGCATCACGTGTAATTCATTGTTTAAAATTATTGAGTAAGGTGAATAGGAATAATATGTAAGGGATGAAAGAGATCCAAATATCCTTATTAATTAATTAGGGTGTCCAAAATCAAGGGAAAGTGGAATTCTCTATCCCTTTCACATCTATGGTATAGGTCTCATTGAGTGAGATGAGAGTCATTACAAGGTCTATCTACACATTTAAATAGTAGGCAACTAGTGATCTTGCTAACTAACATGATCATCAAAAAGATAATGCACGACATGATTGGCCCTTAACTCCCTAATTATTAACACTATTGATCTCTAGATCCTCATATAACTTTAGCTTGTGCTAATGATTACCACCATCAACCCTAACTAGATATGATACAATTGATTGATCAAGCCCCCTCCCAACTTGAAAAGGTAATTCTTATTTCTTCTTAAGTAAGATCACCCTATTAAAGTCAGTAAAAAATTCCTTGACCTACTCTTACATTTTAGGGTAGGTCATATTCTATCTAATATTGATTACTGTCAACTATCCTTGTCATTATCCATCACACCCATCCCTTTTTCCTATTTTAATCTTGATAAGGATAAAAAATATTGAGATATATTTTCGAAAAATCTTGGCATATCAATTTTCTAGTGCTCTTTAATTCACATCAACAAGGAAACATAGAAAAGGTTCATATTTAAAAATAAAAATAAACTAAAAAAGAGAGAAAAAAAAAAGAGAAAATTTTAAAATCCAAAAAAATTGACAAAATTAGAAAATTTATAAAATCCAACCAAAATTATAAATTAGAAAAAAAAAATCATATTTAAATTTTTTTTTTTTTGACAAAATGCATGATATCTCTGCTCATTTATATCAAGCCCTTAACAAGTACAGATCTACATTTTCCATGGAGGATATAGATGAGTTTAAGAGAAAGTACCATGCGATTTCTTTCTTGAGAAATCATTCATGTGTTCATGATTTGCAATTTTCTAATGTTCCTCATGCTGAAAAAAGGAAAGTTTTGCTACCGTTATGTTCCTGACATAAACAAATAAGTACCATCCTATTATTTTGTCTCCAAACAAAAGCAACTGATGAAAGAAGAAAGCTTGGTAAATGGTCCACCAAGGGCAAGAAACAGGTCTTCATTTTGATCGGCTGGTTACCAGAATGTTAATCTTTGGAAAAAGGTTAATTTTGTCTAAAGTGTAAAGGGTTTTGGGTTTCTTAATGTAATTGGGTCAATAATAGTGGTTTTTTTTTTTATGTAATGGGGATTTCTATTTGTAATTGGGCTACAATATAATGTGTCTACAATGTAATGGGTGTTGTCCGAGCGAATTTTGTATGTTGTAAAAGAAATTGGGAGGTCTATGTAATTTGGTCGATCTTGTAAAGAGTCAGTTTGTTACTCGAGCTATAACTGGGGGTTTTCTTCCTAGTTCTTTCCCGCCAGTATGCTTGCCTGAACCAGGGTTTTGTAAAACTAATATTTACTATTAATATAATTATAGTGGCTCGCCACTTTTGTTTAAAGAAAAAACATTGTAGTTCTTTCAAGATTTATCATTCCCAATCCAACCTCCTCACATGCATCATTGCTTGAGGTACATCAAAACTATTAGTAACAACACATCTTGGGATTTAAATTAGTCAAGGATAAGCATTTGATCTTTTATTTTATGTGTGTTTTTTTATCATTTTTTCTTGCATTTCTTGGTTTTGTTCGATTGTATTTCTATGTCACTGATTGGGGTATTTCATGGAAACTATATTATCATGGTTTTTTATATAATTTTTTTTCTACAACACATAGTGACTGTTTCATCATGGTATTCCATACCATGGTGTATCATGTTATTTTATATAATAGTAGTTTACTCAAATATGTGAAATACAATACAATCTTCACATCATTCATCATCACATTATCCACACTAACCTTCCTTTTATCTTAACTAACTATTCACAACTAACACTTATTCTATCTCATCCATTATGTCCCAAGTTATTTCATTTCATTTTAAGTGTTCATCCACCTCTTTCCTTCCCGCATGTCCTCTTGAGGGGCATCTCTCTAACCATAATGCCACATGGACCATCCTTTGCCATCCATTCTTTCACTTCTTCTAATTTCTTTGAAAAATCATTGGTTCTTTTAGTTGAAATGTGTTTTTAAAGAGGGGAAATGTAGACCCCTATATTTCACCACCTTTTCAATTAAACATGTAATCATTCTATCCAACTAACTCCATCATTCCAAATGATCAATTATATCATTTATTGAAATTGATTAATTTTTTTGTCTCCATTGTCTCGTCATATTACTAATTTATCAAATTCACCATATTAATTCACCTTGTCAATTAAATTAGATTACATAATTAATTAATTATTCTCATTCCTCCTCATATTACCCAATGTATGATTAATTGATTAATTATTATTAATTAATTAATTATCTCCCAATTAATCCATGCACATATATTTAATTAAAAATAATAATAATCTTAATTATCCTCACCAACATTTCATTAATTTCAATTTAGTCAGTTCCACCTTATCATCAGTCAAATTAGTTAACTAATTAGTTGACAAAGTTAAGTGTTAATTAAATTAGTCGACTACACAATCAAATTAGTTGATTGAACAATCAATTCAAGTCACTAATCAATCAAGTTAGTTGTCTATTCAATTAGGTTATCTAACTAATCAATCAGGTTATTTAAGTGGTTATCTATGTTATTTGACTAATTAATCAAATTACTTAACACTAAATTAAATATTTGGTCCTTCAAATTGATTAAATCAATCTTGTCCATCTATATTCTCACCTAACAATCTATAAATCTACCATTTTGTTAGGGAATTGGGAGATCTCTCTAAATAATTTTTGATCTATATTTGAATATCTTTAAATAATGTCATTGTTATTCTAATAAAAATATTGTAAAATAATTAAGCATCCACAATATTTTGTCAAAGCACGAGAAAATAAAAATCAATGCTCCATCTACGATTTGTGTGTGTTTAGAACAAGAACTTTAATTATTGTTTTTAAGTTTTATTTTATTCTAAATTCAATGAATTCACTTTGTACATGATTTGTTGTCCCTACTATACACTAGCATGTTTATGCTATATTTATCTTATTTGTATACATGTAAACTAGTGATCATAGTAATGAAGACAATTACAAATATCTCTCATAACTAAAATTAAACTTAAATGCAACCAAGATTAGTTTTAAGACAAGGAAAAAATAGAAATTTATTTTTTTATATTTCATCACAACCCTTGAAAGTAGGTTGTGATATTAGGAGGTGGAAAAATAGATGAATAGATATAACTTTTTAACCTATAGCCATTTTCTATAAAATATTGTTCATTACATGGTAAATCTATGTGATTTGAACGACAAGCTTAGGTTGAGTAGGTAATATATTATATTCTTGAAATATTTATTGCTAATGGTAACCTACTACATGATAAACCTATGAAGTAAGAGTAGTATGGAATTTAAGTATTTGATGGAGGTAAATTAGAGGTTCCCTTAACAACAACTTTAGGTTTTGTAGAAGTATAAACAATACCAACCATATTGACATCCAATAAAGAGGATGGACAAGGATTACATATATATCAATAGAAGTAATTATACGGGTCTAAGATATCCACAAGCATGTGATGAAAATAAAAATATGCTATAAAATCATATGCTAATGCTATTAAGCAATGATAAAATAGGAAAACAAGATGAAAAAATATAATTCTCTCACTCAAAGTAAATTAAAATTCACTTATCAATAAGATATCATTATTTAAATATTCATAGTTATCAAGTACTAATACCTTAATGTGTAAATATGCATATCTAGATTCATCAAAATCATCCACCAATAAGCACAAATGTAAACATATAAGAAAACATAAGGAAATATTGGATCTTGAGATTATAGATAACTAATATCATATGATACAACATCATCATCATCATGCAAAAAGGTGGCCCATGTAGATCATGATTGCTATGTTTCTCATAAAATAAATTGATCATCAAGAACACATGAATCGAAGGGAATGGAGTTATTGTGTCATGTAGAAATCATAATATCAAAAGTATCACCAATTTCTTGAATATACAAGAGAGGTAAAAAATTATGTGATAAATCATTTTGAGATGGAGCACTAGAAGAAAGGGTTACATCATGAATATTACATAAGAAAACATCATGTACACGTAAATAAAAGATATCCATCAAAAAAATATGTATGTGTAAACAATATAGTGCACATCATAAGTAGGTTGTTAAAACATATATAGATCATGTAAACCATACCTTTAATGAGGGATCCATAGAAATTGACATATAAATGCAATCATTACCTTATACATCATGATTATAATAAGAATTTAATCATCATAAGTCACAAAGAGGACCTATGATAAGAGTAAGATCTAAATAAAAATAATAATCAAAATTGAAAATTAAAAGTAAACCCTAAATCAAAAGGCACATAGAGTAGCGATTAAAGAGGTGTGAACCAATGAAAGTCCAAACCCAAATAAAAATAGATAAATGAAGCATGTGGGAGGGTGGAACTAAACCCTAACTAGATCTAAAATATTTTTTTGGAAAAAAAAAAAATTATAGCTAAAACCCTAAGGAAAAAGGGTGAAACACCAAGGAGTGTAGGAATGTTGAGAACTCACCAAAAATGAAAGAAATAAACTACCTCTTTACATAAATCTCCTAAGATAAATTAATTAATTAGTATTCACACTAGATTTCCTAGGAATACTTGGGTGAGAATGATAAACGTGTTAGAAATAAATTCTAAAAATTCTAAAAATAAGTTATACAATTACTTATCTCTTGGTTTGATTTGGAATATAATTATACTAATTTCAAAGTGAATTGTCAATGTTACATAAACTTGATGAATGTAACATGAATGCATCATAACATATAAAACTTATATTTTTCTATATTAGGGTCATTTCCATGACCATGGAATTGATCCCACAAGCATATATTTGAACTAGTCTTATATATCTAATATATGTTAATTTTACATGTTTACTTTAGCTTGTCTTGAAGTTATCAATCTAATCTTTACATTAAAAAATGGTTTATGTTCTTGTAAGCTTGTATATGACAAGGATAATGACTACTTTATGTCAAACATTACTAAGTATGTTAAGTCAATAACTTTGAGCAATATAGAGGACAAAAAACAATCATATAAGATGTCCTAGAATTCTTGTGTAGTGCTAACATCATTAGACAATTTCTTTTAGGCTCTACGATATGTTAAAATATGTTTATTCCATGTGTTTCTTATCCATTCTACATGAATTAGGCCATGTCCTTAAATACAAAATTCTGAAATGAAATTAAAATATATCATGCTTCAAGTTAGCTCATAATGATCACTTTGAGGGAAAATAAATGGGCTCATTTTTAGTTTATTTTTTTAAAAGAGGATCATTTTTACACTCATAAAAGTGATTCGATTTCTATTTAGGATTGAAATACAACCCTATGTATATCAATTTTATGAATTATTGCTAGTAAAAATAGATTTATGTCTATTATGTGCTTATTATGCAAAAAAAATAAAAGCAACAAGCAATGAAATAACAAAGCATGCAAACAACTTGAATGTTATTTTTTGTTCTTTGATTGATGTTGTGTGAACATGTAATATATTCAAAAATTGATGGTGAAATATGGGTTCTCATGATTACATAGGAAGAATGCACCCACCTAATTTTCCAAAGCACCTTCGATTACACCATACTACATTGAATAATTTGGTAAAGGCTCATAGTGAGGTATATGTATAGAATAAGCTATTAGCTAAGACTTCCATAATATTTCATAATTTTATCATAGCATACATTAAGTCCAAACTCCTTTTCCTGTCCATCTACATTTTCTTTAGAGGTTTGACCCAAAAAATAAAAAATAGGATCAAGTTTTATGGATTTTTGTGTATGTTTTGGGCCATTACAATGACCTCCTTGGGATCCCTTACTTTTGGAGAAAGGAGACAAGATTCATCATTTCCAAAATCATTTAAAACAATTAAATGACGATGGGGTTGTGCTCCAACCCACCAAGTGGGTTGAAGAGGATCTGTCAAACCGTTGATGCCATGATTAGTCCTAAATTTAGTTGTATGCAATATTAAGAATGAGTTCTTTTGAGAGAATTTTTAGAAAGTATCATCTCCACACAAAACTCCAATCAAAGGTTGTAGATGGTTCCACTAGTTTTCTCCTTTGCAAAACACACAAGTTTCTATATGATATTCCTAATTGCAATAAGACTTGAAAACCACCAATATTGCAATGGAAAATAAGCAATTCCTACCTAAATAAGTATTCTAGAGAATCTGAAGGAAGGAAACTAGGAGCTTTAAAATATTTTGTTTTCCCTTAATTCCCATGAACCAAGCTTCAAGATGGGCTCTTTATCAATAATACATTCAAACTCAAACTACCTCTTTATATAAATCTCCTAAGATAAATTAATTAATCAGTATTCACACTAGATTTCCTAGGAATAAGAGTCGAGAATGATAAAATGTTGAAAGAAATTTTGAAAATTTATAAGAATAAATACAAGTACATAGCTCTTGGCTTGATTTGGAATATAATTATAATAATTTCAAAGTGAATTGTCAATGTTACATAAATTTATTAAATGTAACATGAATACATCATAATATATAAAATATCTTTTTCTATATTAGGGTCATTTTCATGACTAAGGAATTGATCCCACAAGTATAGATTTCAACTAGGCCCATATATCTAATATATGTTATATTCAATGTTTGTTTTTAGCTTGTCTTAAAGTTATAAATCTAATCTTTACATGAAAAAATGATTTACATGCTTACTTGATAGGGATAATGACTCCTTTATGTCAAACACTAATAAGGATGTTGAATCAATAATGACCACTTTGAGGGAAAATAAATGAGCTCATTTTTAATTACTTTTTTTTTTAAAAAGAGGGTCATTTTTGCACTCATAAAAGTGATTTGATTTCTATCTAAGATCGAAATACAACCCTATGTGTATCAATTTTATGAATTAGTGTTAATAAAAATAGGTTTATGTATATTAGGTTCTTACTATGCAAAAAATAATAGAAGCAACAAACAATGCAATAACAAAGCATGCAAACAACTTAAACAATGTTGTCCTCCATTCATTGATATTGTGTGAATTTATAATATATTCAAAAAGTGATGGTAGGAATATGTGTTCTCATGATCACATAGGAAAAATACATCCACATAATTTTCCAAAGCACCTTACACTATGCCAAACTAGGTTGAATGATCTAACAAAGGCTCAGTAGTTGGCATATCAGTTTATAGAATATACAGTGAGGTATGTATAGAATATGCTATTAGCTAAGCCTTCCATAATATGTTGTAACATTGTCATAGCATACATTAATTCTAAATTCCTTTGTCTTTCCATCTATATTTTCTTTAGAGGTTTGATCCAAAAATTTAAAAAATAGAACCAAGTTTTGTGGATTTTTGTCTATGTTTTGGGGTATTATATTGACCTCCTTAGCCTCCCTTACTTTTGGAGAAAGGGGACAAGATTCATACACAACTAGATCATTTGAAACAATTAAATGATGATGGGGTTATGCTCCAACCCACCAAGTGGGATGACGAGGATCTATCAAACCCTTGATGTCATATGATTAGTCCCAAATTTTTTGAAATCATTTCTATCACATTTGGGGGGGTAAGATGCCCATTAGAGAAACATGATCTACACTAGAATTTGATTTTCTCAAAATCCACTAGTTGTTTGCAATATTAAGAATGAATTCTTTTGGAATTTTTTTTATAAAGTATCATCTCCACACAAAACTCTAGTCAAAGGTTGTAGATGGTTTATTAGTTGTCTCATTTTCAAAACACACAAGTTTATATAGGGCATTCCTAATTGAAATAAGACTTGAAAATCACCAATACTACAATGGAAAATAAGTCTTACCCAAATAAGTATTGTGGAGAAATAAACACTTTGAATTTATTGAAGGAAAGAAACTAGACTTTAACACAAATAAAATTCTCCCTCAACTCCTATGAACCAAGCTTCAAGATGGGCTCTTTATCAATAACATATTCAAATTCAAAGATTGAAAAAATAATATGCACAAGTTAAATATAAACCTCATTCTTCAAGAATTGCTTCCATTTCTCAAAAATCCACTCATATAATTTGGATAATTTAGGCCATAAATTGAAGAATTTACAAACACATATATTCCTCACACATATATTGAAGAATTTTTTAAAACATATATTCCTCACACTCAACCACCTCTAATTTTGTGATAATTTAGGAGCATGAACAAGTTTCTTGAAATCAGAAGAGGAGTCATTGCCAAAATAACCCAATTCAACCTTAGAGCTCCCATCAAAATCCTTAATATAGTTAATAGGGTAGTTAAAAACATAATGATTAATTAAGGAGGTTATAGCCATGAAATTTCTCCAAGAATAAATTACATAGGAATTAGAGGGCCTTAGAACAATGTTTATGAACGAGACTTTAGAAGTAAAGAGGTTGAGGAGAAATTTAGAGCAAACATGCATGCAACCTATTTTTAGAGTATATAGGGCAAAAGTTGAGGTGAACTCATGGGTGAGATGGGAGAAGTGTGGCTAGGTGTGTTGAGACCATTACCAACACAATCCAAATGACTAGAGAGTAGCAATCACATATAAACCCTTAGAATAAACCAAGCCTCTACTACTAAAAAGAGAAATGAGAGTGCTAGTCGATTTTGAGAGTAACATTACAAATCTTTGAGAATATTTTTTTATTATCAAAAAGAGGAATAAAAAACTTAGAAACTTGGAGCTAGCCATGGGTCACCATGATTTGTAGTAAATTTTTTGTGTGACTTTCCCATCCATTAATGCTAAAAAATGTAAGGAGTATCTTAGAGAATGTTTTCCAAGTTTTCTAGGTTTATCCATGGATCTTGCATGGATCATTAATGTAAATAATTTATGTTGAAGGCATATCCAATATGAAGTTGATCAAGCTAAAATATTTAATCCATGGTTGAGAACTCTCAATAGCCCTCGCCTACGATTGAATTGATCGTGACTGTCAATTTTTGTGTCAATCTTTTGTACCATTTTTCATATTTAATACCAAATGTGTGGTTGTATTGTGCATACAAAATGCAATTTAATAGCGTTTTTTGCAATACGATAAAAAACATCCTGTTGAATTTTGATTGTTTCTCATTTGCTAGAATATTTTGGAAGAAGTGTGACATATCTGAGGCCATATTTACTGCAGTGTTGTATTCATGATTACCCTCAATTAAAATTGATGAAAAATATTAATTCCGAGTTAAATAATATAATTTCTTGGCTTATCTATAGCATATTTTAAGAAAAGTAGGATTACTTTATGGCCAATGTATTACTTTATAAGCCATTTAATAAGAGGTTAAATTCCTAATGTATTACTAGGATAATCTGCTTATACCAAATTAGCTTAGATTAGAGATAAGGTTAAGCAGATTATTGCGAATTTATATCTGTAATATATCTGAATTTCGATACCATATGTCTGCTTATTGTAGGATATGTTATAAGTTGTAGGAAATAAAATAAGGTTTCCACGAGGGTTTTAGAGTATGTTTATTAAAATGAAAATTACAGCCAAGATTCTAATAATGAACACATTTAGGTTTAACATTACACCATCCTTTATCCTACGTAGCTAAGTATATATTAGCATAATTAATATATAGTATATACTTAATATAATAAAAAATAAATTATAGATAATATAATTATATTTATTATTATATATTATATTTTTAAATAAAACTATTAAATACATATATAAAATGATTATAATAATATTTAATTAATAATTATTATAGTTATATATTACAAAAAATTAACATATAAATATAATACAAAATATAATACATATTTTATTTAATACAAATTAAAGTGTATAATTTAATATAATTATATTTATTATTATATATAATACTATATATAAGTTATATTACTATTATATATCCCACCCTATCTTTCTATCTATGATATCTCTATCTCTCTTTCTCCTCCCATATATCTATCTCTCTCTCTACTTCTCTCTCCCTCTCTCCATCTTTATGTATCTATCTCTAATTCTCTCTCTTTGTTTATCTTTTTATCTCTATCCCTCTCCTCTCTCTATATCTCCTTATATATCTCTCTATCACTTTATCTCACCATCTATATCTCTTTATCTCTCCCTCTCCCTCTCCCTCTTCCTATATATCTCTCTATCTCGTCTTCTCTATATCCCCTTGTCTATCTCTTTGAGCTATCTCTCCCTCTCTCCCCCTCTTCTTTCTCTCGTTCTTCTACCTATCTCTTTCCCTCTCCCCCTCTTCTCTCTCTTCCTCAACCTATCTCTCTCCCTTCTCTGCCTATCTCTCTCTCTCTCTCTCTCTCTCCCCTATTTCTCTTTCCCTCTCTATTTATCTATCTTTGATTCTCTTTGTTTGTCTCTCTTTATCTCTCTCCCTCTCCTCCTTTCTCTATATCTCCTTATATCTCTATCTTTGTATCACTCTATCTCACCATCTATATCTCTTTATATCTCCCTCTCCCTCTTCCTCTATATGTCTCTATCTCTCCCTCTCTATCTCTTTGAGCTATCTCTCCCTCTCTCCCCCATCTTCTTCTCTCTCCCCCCTCTTCTTTTTCTCCCCCTTCTACCTATTTCTCTCCCTCTCCTCTTCTTTCTCTTCCTCCCCATCCTATCTCTCCCCCTCTTCTCTATCTCTCCCTCCTCTACATATCTCTCTTTATCTCCTTCCCTCTCTCTCTATCTCCTCCTCTCCATCTCTCCCCATTTCTCCCTCCCTCATTCCCTCCCTATCCCCCTATCTATCTCTCTATCTCTACCTCTCTCTCCCTTTCTCTTCCCATATATCTTTATCTCTCTCTTTCTCTTCCCATATATTTCTATCTCTCCCTAATTCTCTCTCCCTCTCTCCCTCTCTATTTCTTTGTCTCTCTCTCTCTCTCCCTCTCCTCCTCTCTCTATATCTCCTTATATCTCTATCTCTCTATCACTCTATCACTCTATCTCACCATCTATATCTCTTTATCTATTTTTCTCCCTCTTCCTCTCTCACTCTATCTCCATCTCTACCTCTATTTTCCTCTCCCCCTTTATCTCTAGACATGTCTCCCTCTATCCATCCATCTCTCCCCCCTCTCTCTCTCCCCCTCCCTCTTCCTAGACCTTTATATCTATCTATCCATATTTCTTCTTCCATCTCTCCCTCTATCTCTATCTCTCTATATCTCCATCTCTCTATATATCACTTCCTATCTCTATCTCTATCTTTCTATCTCTCCCTCTCTATATATTTATCTCTTTTGTATCTATCTATCTCTTTCTCCTCTCTTGATCTCTTCCTCTCCTTCACCATCCCTATCTCTATCTCCTTACCCCCCCTCTCTCTCTCTCATATTCTTCCCCCCTCTATCTCTCCCTCTTTATATCCCTATCTCTCCCTCTCTCTATCCCTCCGTCCTTATTGCAAACATAACATGAGCTTGTCGGTAATGGAGCCTAATTATATTCCTGATTTAGAGGTTTTATTTCATTCATGTTTGGATCTCTGTGCATGGATGCATAGTTTATTTGAAGCTATAACTTATCCATTGAGACCTTTGTTACATAAACATCATTTGTTGAAAGGCCTACCAATTGACCAAAATTAGTAATTAGTAAATGTATGAAAAAAAATAGACAAAAATTTATCCTAATTCACCTTCCACACTTCTTTGGCATACCCATTGTACACTTAGGTGCAATTGCTAGTTACTAAATATGACAAATCTTATCTTGTACATTTACCATTCTTTACTATTGGCATCCCTTACTATCTAGTGGTTCTATTTTATGTAATTTCATATTTCATTAAAAATTTGGTTCATATTGTTTTCATTTTTATGTGTATATCAAATTACTCTCGACTTCAAGCCATGCTAGTCCAATTCATGATTAGAACAACATTATTTCAAATTTATATTATAAAAATATCTTACTTTATTTAATAAAAAAGTTACTTCAAATTCCTATTATAAAAATATCTTTATTTTACTAAAAAGGTACTTCAAATTCATACTAGAAAAAGGGCTTCTTTCTTATAATGCGTTGAGTCAGAATGAGTCCCGCTCTCGCAAATCATCTAATACCCTGCCAGCTGGTGCAAATAGACGACAAAAATGCAAGTTGTCAAAATATAATCAAACAAAATTTATATATATAGTTTTATATAATATTTGTATGAATGCATGTGGGATAAAGGTTGAGTCTTCTATAAAATTTTAGAGAGCTGGGAGAGCAAGTGCCAGCCACTTTTATTTTAAACATTAATACATTTGTTTTTATAAGCTGAAGGTTTAAAGAGTAGCTAAGGCCAGTCTAGGTTGGGACAGTTCGCAGGCCGATACAGTCTAAGCCAAAAGCTTATCAGTTTTGCATAGGCTACAAAGGAACACGAATAAAGCTATTGATAGAACCAAAATAACATTTGATAGAAAGAACTGCTATGAAATTAGAGACCAAGAAGAATCGATAAGCGTAGATGGATGTGATCTGATCTACCAAGATTTTATTGCATATCTGGAGAAAGATATGTATATTAAATCCTGATCTGTGAGCATGGGTGTTGTGGGGTCATCATGTGGCAAAACTCCTAGATCCCAATCAATTTGTAGGTACAAGGAACATGTTCGATGGCAACACAATCCCTAAGTTGTGAATCCTTATTGGCCATTGCAACAGGAATAGGTAGAGGCCTCCTTTAATTATTAGCTAAGCCTTCCATAATATGTTGTAACATTGCCATAGCATACATTAATTCTAATCTCCTTTGTCTTTCCCTCTACATTTTATTTAGAGGTTTGATCCAATATTTTAAAAAATAGGACCAAGTTTTATGGATTTTTGTCTATGTTTTGGGGCATTGCAGTGACCTCTTTGGCCTTCCTTACTTTTGGAGAAAGGGGATAATATTCATCCTTGAACAAATTATTTGAAATGGTCAAATTATGATGGGTTATGCTCCAACCTACTAAATGGGTTGAAGAGGATCTATCAAATCACTAATGCCATGATTAAACCCAAATTTCTTGAAATCATTTCTAGCACATTTGGTGGGGTTGAAGAGGATCTATCAAATCACTGATGCCATGATTAAACCAAAATTTCTTGAAACAATTTCTAGCACATTTGGGTGGGGGGTTAAGATGCCAATCAAAAGAACATCTACACATATTTAGTTTTCTCAAATTCCACTAATTGTCTGCAATATTAAGAATGAATTCATTTGGGATTTTTCTAGAAAGTATCATCTCCACACAAAACTCTAGTCAAAGGTTGTAGATGGTTTATTAGTTGTTTCCTTTGCAAAACACACAAGTTTATATAGGGCATTCCTAATTGCCATAAGACTTGAAAACCGCCAATATTGCAATGGAAAATAATGAAGTCTTACCCAAATAAGTATTGTAGAGAAAGAATCACTTTGAATTTATTGAAGGAAACTAGGCTTTAACACAAAGGAAAACTCTCTCTCAAGTCCCATGAATTAAGCTTCAAGATGGGCTCTTTATCAATAATAGATTCAAACTCAAAGATTAAAAAAACAATACGCACAAGGATAAATATAAATTTCATTCTCCACAAATTTCTTCCATTTCTCTGAAATCCACTTATATAGTTTGTATAATTTAGGCCATAAATTGAAGAATTTACAAACAAGCACATAATCTAAAACATATATTCCTCACACTCAACCACCTCTAATTTTGTGATAATTTAGGAGTATGAAGAAATTAGAAGAGAAGTCCTTGCCAAAATAACCAAATTCAACCTTAGAGCTCCCATCAAAATCCTTAATATTTAACTTCTTCTTGAGGAGGCTATAGCCACAACATCTCTCCAAGAAGAAGTTACATAGGAATTAGAGGGCTTTAGAACAATGATTATGAATGAGACTTTTGAAGTAAAGAGATTGAGGAGAAATTTGGAGCAAACATGTATGCAACTTGTTTTAAAAGTGTATAGGGCAAAAGTTGAGGTGAAATCATGGGTGAGATGGGAGAAGTGTGGTCAGGCGTGGAAAAACCATCAGCAACACAATCCAAATGACTAGAGAATAGAAATCACATATATTCCCTTAGAATAAATTGAGCCTCTACTACCCAAAAGAGAAATGAGAGAGTGCTAATCGATTTTGAGAGTAGCTTTACAAATTTTTGAGTCAACCATTATTTATTATTAAAAAGATGAATCCAAAGCTCAATAGCTTGGAGCTAGCCATGGGGTGGATCTATCCATAGGGTGAACCCCCTATAATCTCTAGGATATACGTGTTGGACTGATAACGTATATAGTGGACAAATTAGATTTGAAACCTACAATTATTGTCCATGTCTTTCAACAATTTGACCATCCGATCTACACCGAGAGACTTCTAAATCAACTATTTTAATCCTCAAATAATTATATAATTCTTTTCATTTATTTATAAAAGGGATCTTATACTCTTTTCACCCCTTAACCACTTCAATACTGCTAATAAAAACTCACAACTTCCTAATTATAAAACTCAGCTTTTTACCGAGGAAAACAACGTCTCCATTCAATCTAGTAGTAAAGTAAGATAATCTATTAAAACGAATAAAAAAACAGTCAAACGGACAAACTTAGACAAAAGGTTCGGAAATCCACGCGTCGACATCCTAACGTTTGATTGCCACATCAACATTTCAACCAATAGTAATCACTAAATTAGATATATCTGATTTTCAACGGCTACTTTATTCTAACGTCTATATTCGAGTATATGAATATTTGAGTCAATTTGTCCATTTCATAGCTTCCATTCTATTTCCTACAGCTGCTGTTCTTCTTCTGTTTGCACGAGGGTCTGTGCGTCTTTCATGCATTCAGAGGTCAGCAATTCTGAGGAGTCACCATGGACAGAATGTGGAAGAGGCCCAACAACAGTAACAGTAACAACAATCCTCCATCTCCATATGTGCAAAGGTTCTGTAAATCTGCACCCTGTTCGCCTGCAAAGGCTTTAGTTAAAAAAGCCAGTAATGGCCCTTCTAGGGCCGATTCCTTCCACGTTGTGCATAAGGTTCCTGCTGGGGATACTCCATATGTCAAGGCCAAGCACGTACAGGTATGCATGCCGTTTTGGTGGTTTATCTTTTTTTGGGTTTCATTTCTTCATTGATTTTGTAGTATTTTGAGAGTTGTTGTAGGAGTCTGTAAGGTTTGTTCATCCTCTTAGGTTTCTTTTCTGATTTGATTTTGCAGTGCTTTGGTGGGGGTTTAAAGTGTTAGAGGAGTCTGTAAGGGGTGTTCTGCTGTCGTATGTCTTGAAATGGTTAGGATTTTTGGTATGTCTTGAAATGGTTAGGATTTTTGTGGTCTGTGATGAACGTCTAGACTTGTTACGGATGCTGTTCCTTTTGGATTCTCTTTGCAGACATGTTTTAAGATTTGGGATAGAATGTTACGAGAAGATATCTTCCTAGGTATGCTCTGTTGTGTGAATTTTGGGATCTGTTAAAGGGATGCCTTTTCTTGGTTATCTTTTTACCAAATTGATTTGGGATTTAAGTTATGTTTAAAAAGATTTGTGAGAGGATTTTCTCTGTCTAGATATGTGTTTTCAATCAATTCCTTTGGTTTGTCTTGAAATGATTAGGATTTGTATTGTTTATGATGGATTTCTGGTTTATGGATTGTTGTGGCATAAATGGTTTTGGGTTCGTTGGGGTTATGTGGGAGATGATTTGTCCTGTTAGGATTTCTTGGTTTGTCTTTATTGATGAGAGTTCATTTGTTTGTGATGATTTTCTGGGTTTATGAAGCATGCTGTTTCTTGGATTGTTTTTGCAAATATAATTTAGTGTTTTAAGTTAAACTGGAAGGTGTTTTGGGGGGAGAATTATTCTCTTGCTCTAGTTGAAATGGTTTAGAGTATCAGGGTATCTGAAGGAAAGAGGGATTTGTTTTGCTTAAGACTGTTTTCAATTATTCCCTTTAGTTGGTCTTGAAATGGTTAGGCTTTGGGTTATTCATGATGAATTTTTGGGCCTGCTAAGTGTTCATCATCTTGGATTGTTTTTGTAAATATGGTTTAGGATTTTGAATTAGATTGGAGGGTATTTGTTAGGGAAGATTTTTCGCAGATATGGTTTAGGACTCAGAGTAGATTGAAGGGTGTCTGAAGGCTGTTCGGAGTTGGTCTGCTATCCATGATATACTTCGATTTTCCCTTGGAATGGTCAGGGTCTAGATAATATTAATAGAAATGACTCTGATCTGAATTCTTTTTTATACCCTCATTTTTATTTTTTCAGACTATAAGATTAGGATTGGGATCTTACAGAATATGACTTGGTGAATTTTTCAAGGGCTAGATGGCCTCTATAAAATATTGAGACTAGCTTAACTGATGTGGGTTTTATGAGATGAATGAGGATTTGTCTTGCTTCGAGTGACTTTTTGTCTTCTCTTTTGTGCTGATTGCAATGAATTTCCTCTCTGGAACATGACACTGCTTTATTTCCCATGTTAGATTTTGTTTCTTTCGCTTGATAATGTGAAAATATCCTTATACAATGTGTTTAGGTTCTGACTTGAGCTTGTAATAAAACTCACATTAAAGAGAAGAAATTACTCTGAGCTCTGTTATACTCTTGTTTCTTTTTTGTTATAGTGCTAGTATTTGAGTTATTTAGAAAAGTTATTATAAAGGAACATCGTTCTGGGTTTCAATGTGATTAGGATATTGGACTTGAGCTTGACTAGGATTTGATTGGTTCAAATGAATTTTGTGGGTGAAACATGTGCTGAAACGAATGGTGATGCATAAACCCTGGTTAGGATTTCTGTTGGTTGAATGTATGCATTTAATGAGAATAAATTACAATATTTAATGTATGATGGGGTTTGTTCTGTGTATTGCAGTTGGTGGACAAAGAGCCTGACAGAGCAATAGCTCTGTTTTGGGCTGCAATCAATGCAGGAGACAGGGTAGATAGTGCTCTGAAGGACATGGCGATTGTCATGAAACAGCAAAACAGGCCTGAAGAAGCAATTGAAGCGATCAAGTCACTGAGGAACCGTTGCTCTGATCAAGCCCAAGAGTCTCTGGACAATGTGCTGCTGGACTTATACAAGGTAAAATAACTCAGTCCCAAATACTAAAATAGATATTTAAAGTCATATGATGTGTCTCAAGCATTATTTTATCTTGATGTGGTTTTGAACAACCATCTTTGCAGAGATGTGGAAGACTGGATGACCAGATTGCACTGTTGAAGCACAAGCTCAATTTGATTCATCAGGGCTTGGCATTCAATGGAAAAAGAACCAAGACTGCCAGATCTCAGGGGAAGAAATTTCAAGTTTCTATAGAACAAGAGGCTACAAGATTACTTGGCAACTTGGGTTGGGCATATATGCAACAGTCCAATTATATTGCTGCAGAGGCTGTATACAGGTAGATACAATAGTCAAGATCATGTACACTGATTAAGGCATTATAGATATTTTAATATATTTCCAAGTTCAAGTTTCACTTAACATTTTTGTTGTTTTAATGAACACAGGAAAGCCTTATCAATTGAACTAGACAACAACAAGATGTGCAATCTTGGGATATGTTTAATGCATCAAGGAAGGGTTGTTGAGGCTAAATCCATGCTCCAAAATGTAAAGCCTGCATCTGCTAATGGTCCATGGGGACTGGATTCTCACTTGAAATCCTATGAAAGAGCCCAAGAGATGCTAAGAGAGCTTGAAGGAAAACCAACCAATTATAATCCCCTTAAGGAAAACTCTGCCGTTGAAAGCCTCAAATCCTCTGTGTGGCAATCCCTGCCATGTCCATGGAAGCATACTGAAAATCATCAGAATGAAGATGAGAAATTAAATCCTGTCTCTGTGGATTGGGATGCTACTGCACTCCATGCAACATCTGGATTTGGACCATTCCCCTGCACTGAGAATTATGACTCAGACAAAGATGAAGATGGTTTCGGGAATGAAAATGTGAATACAAACAACAGCATGAATATCTCAGCTCCCTCTCAAAGCAGGACTCCATTTGGGCTTCCTCGAAAAACAGAGATCTTAAGCCAGAGGCTTGATAAAATTTGCTTGAAAGAAAATGACAATGCAAAAGGTTCAGGTTTTCTTTCTCAGCCATCTTCCCGTCGAGATCAATCAGGTCTGAATATTGCAGCTCCTCCTTTTTTCTCTAAACATGCCAGTCAAGGAGACCAGCAGTCCTTATTTTCAAGTGGGTTGGGACAAAACTTTGAGAAAAGGGCATTTATTCCATCTATAGGAACAAAAGATCGCCCTAGGATGCCACCATCATTCGAAGGAAGGAGAGTGTTGGGTACAGCACTCAATGGAGCTACTACAAAAGCAAAGAGACCTATATTTCCAGATCAGAGCTTGGAGATGGAAACAAGTTCTTCATATGGAGACCAGTACTTGGAGAATGAAACAATGCCTTCTTTTCTAGGCCAGAGCTTGGAGAATGAAACAAGGCCTTATTTTGTAGGCCACAACTTGCAGAATGAAACAAGTTCTTTTTTTCTATGCCAGAGCTCGGACATTGAGTCAAAGCCTTCATTTCTAGGCCAGAGTTTGGAGGAAACGAGGCCTACATTCATGGGCCATAGCCGGAAGAATGAAATAAGGCCAACTAGGAGGTCACTGTCATTTGAGTCCATTGGTGTTGATCTTCCTCCTTTGCCAAAGAAGACCATGAAAATGACAAACGACACAGAGCCCTTCCTGACACAGGACAATAATATTGCTGATCCATGGGATACTTTGGGATTCATTGAAGCTCCAGATAGCAAGGACTTCGAACAAATCACAATGCCTACCTTCTCTGAGGCACCCAATTCAATCCAGATGTCTCCTGTTCGGCAAAGGAAGTGTAATGGCCGCCTTAGAGTCTTCCAAGAGATGACTCTTCCTCCAAGCCCCAAGGCATGAACGGTTGTGGCTTTTCTTTATGGAGATGCAGAGAACCCCAAATAGTAATAGAGTAGCAGTAGCATGCGCAAATTTACATGCACACCCTGCATATTGCATGCACAAATTATAATTTTTTTTTCCATTTCAATCATAGCTATATTGTCTTTAGTATAGTATGATGCCCTCTGGACATTTCCACAGGGTGTGACTTTTCTCCTATCAGGGGAACAAAGGAATGTAGAACTGAATCGAATCAGCAGCAAAGTTGCGAAGAATGTTTGACAGCACAAAAGTGCTGCATCTTCCCGCTGCAAAAAATATTTATTCATTTATTCATTGAAGTGAGGATTGCTGCTCATACTAGATGTATGCATATAAATATATGTGATTTATTATATTACTTTTGATTTTATCCAGTTGATCTGATTTTTGTTTTTTTCAACTGATCTTCAAGGTGAAAAAGTTTAGTGGAAATTTCCTTTGAAATTGAAAACCAAATTTGAAATTTGAATGCGAAATAATCAACTTACTCTGATTTATTGTTTTAAAATTTAAAATTATGTTTAGATTCTAAATCTGTAAAATTTGTAAAATTATACAGATTTCAATTATATTTTTGTATTTTACAGAAAAATCTAAATAAAGTGTTGAAATTAAATGAGTTTTTAAAGGATGTGCAAAGCAGATTGAGGACAACAAGCATACAAAATGTTGTCTATGATACATTGTCAAATAGATTCTCCTTTAAGCTCTTGACCTAGATGTTCTTTTCACATTCCAACACAATTTCAAATGAGTGTGAATGACTCTATCTATTGTACAAACTAGGTTGGCTCGCAATGAGTGGTAGAGGGGAGTGATGTGATAAATCGATGGGTTTGGATTGTGACTATAGAAAAGACCTAGACTAGTTTGGATGTTTGGATTTGATCTAGGGTGATATATGGAAGTTTAGGGATGATTATATATAATGGTCCAAAATCATACAAAAATATGTATGGTACCTGTAGACTTTGTCATTCACACATACATTGCCAAATAGATGTTCTTTTCGCAATTTCAAATGAGTGTGAATGGATATATTTATGGACAACCAAATAGCTAGCAAACATGTACTAGGTTGGCTCACAATGATTGACAATAGAAAAGACCTAGACAGATGGAGATCTAGGGATGACTATATAATGGTCCAAATTCATAAAAAATATGGCACTTGTAGACTTGTCATTCCATTAATGACTAATCAAAGCAATTCAAAACATAAAAAGGCATATGTATATGCAATTTTATCCCTATTTCGATGTGCACATAAGGAGTTATTAGGTGTATATGCAATTTTTATCAATATAGTTTATCCCTATTTTGATGTGCACGTAAGGTATTAGGTAGATGCATGCCAAAGTAAAACTAGGCTGGTTCACAATGATAATAGATGGAAGTGATGGGATAATTTGAAATTAAAGTTTTAAGATTAGGGTTATATTATGACTTGTGACTTTAAGCAAAGAAGATTAAAGAAAACAAGCATGCAATGGTGCTTATGATGATGTCACAAGTAGACATTCATTGTCAAATAACTCTTTTAATCTATTTGACCTATGTTCTTTTCACATACCAACACAATTTCAAATGAGTGAATGAATGTATTTATAGACAACAACATAGTAGACAAATCAGCACAAACATGTACTAGGTTGGCTAACAAAAACTAGTAGGGGAAGTGATGGGATAATTTGATGGGTTTAGATTGTGATTATAGAAATGATCCAAGCCAACTTTGGGCTTGTGGCTTTAATCTAGTGTGAAATATGGAGATCTAGGGATGATAACTAATCTCTAGGAATAAGCAATATAGTGATTGATATTTATACAAAAATATTGCACTTGTGGATTTGTCCTTGCATTAAGGACACTCTAATCAAAGCAATCCAAAAACATAAGGTAAAAGAGCAAGGGTATATGCAATTTATCATTACATTTTTCCCCTACTTTGATGCACATGTAAACTATTAGGTAGACGCTTGTCAAAATAAAACAATGAGTCATCAAGGAAATTAATCTTTTTTAAACAATTAAAAAGATATTGATGATTGGATCAAGGTATGGTGATGTTATGAACTAAATTCATGCAAGATTACGCCACTTGTAGACTTATCATTGCATTATGAACTATTAGGTAGATGTATGTCAAAGTATAACAAGGAGTCATGAAGAAAATTAAATATTTTCAATCAATTAAAAAGATATTGATGATGGGATCAAGATGTGGTGAAATCATGAGCTAAATTTATGCAAGATTATGCCACTTGTAGCCTTGTCATTGTATTAAGGACATTCTAATCAAAGCAACCCAAAACATAAGGGAAAAGGGTGTGGGTATGTAATTGTCACCATTACATTTTTTCCCCACTTTGACATGTATGTGAACTATTAGGCATTTGCATGTCAAACTTAAACAAGTAGTCAACTTGAAAATTAAATGTTTTCAAATAGTTAAAATGATATAGAGCTACTCAAAGTATAAAGATTATTCTTAAATTATTTTTTCTATGAATGTTCCATCAAAAATTTACCAAAAACAAAAGAAGAAACATGCAATGAGTAGCATATGCAACACGTTTAAAAAAGGAACCAACTACACCTACTTTCGCTATTCTTGAAAAAATGAAAGTAAAGAGGAGAGGACAAGAGATTCTTCTTGATACAAAAAGTGGTAAAATAAGGTTGGTAAGGTTCACCTCAACATGAAAATGATTGAGCCTATCACCATAAAATATAACTCGCAAAAGGAAACATTAATGACATATATGTCGACCTCCAATTGCTTGAATACAAAGGATGCAAATGATTGAAGGTGAGGAGAAGAGCACACAATCATGGCAAGGCATGTAAACATGGTAAAATATAACATCATATAATAAGCATGTAAGGACACAGACAAGATATGATTATGAAGGTGCATGTAATGAGGGAAGGTAAAGATAGTCCCCAATATTGCCTCCAATGAAGCCAAATGACAAAATAAGGTAGTCATACATCTTAGAAAAAAACATGTAAGAATAATTAAGTTGGACAATATATGAGTATGATAACAACCATAACATACAATCATAGGATGTAATAATGCTAAGGATCATAAACATCTAAACATAAGGATGTGTAACATAAAATCAAGTTCTAGGATGATCCTTGGTTACTTGAAATACCCCTCAATCAATTTGATTTCAAGGTTTTGATGGTCCTTGATTAAATAGTTTATTTTGGTAGCAACATTGAGGATTATATGACTGGTCAACAAGGCACTCAAATGTGGAGGGTCTTGGAGAACTATTGTCATAGTTCTCAAGAGTTAAGTCACTAGGCAAGATTACTTCAGGATTCTCTTTCCTTAACTAGAATACCCATTTTTACCCAAGATGATGTTTTTTTCTAGACCCAAGAGAGCAAGGGTAATCTTACTGTCAAGTCAACTTACAAACTATTGTCTATGCAAGGAACCCAAGGTAGTTTTTTGGAAACAGATTTGGAACAAGTACCTCACCCCAAAAATCAACTTCTTTTGGTGGATTGCAGATCATAACAAGATTCTCACCCAAGATAACTTAAGAAAAAGGGGATTCCAAATCCCTAATAGATGTACGCTCTGCAAGAATGATGAGGAGTTTGTCCCTCACCCATTACTCCATTGTCCTTTTATTGGTGAGGTTTGGGCTTCAGCTCTACAAAAAATTGGGGTCTCTTGGACCATGAATGGGGATATCAAAATCTTAGTGGAGAGTTGGATCAGTCCCTATTCTCATCCCTTACCCAAAGAGATTTGGCAACAGGTTCCTCCCTTTATCTGCTAGTGCTTATGGAAGGAAAAGAACAATAGGATTTTTTGAAATATGGAAAAGAGCCCCAAGGAGGTCTTTAGTCTTTGTTTCAGACTTCTCATTGGAAACATATCCCTTTATGTTTGGAAACCTTTGAGCAAACCCCCCTATGCTTTGGAGGTCACTATTGTTGGTTTTTGGAATAGGCGTATAAATCTCAATTCTTTTGATAACTCTAAAGCATTGGCTAGATTGAATACCAAATCGAGGATTCCCTCACATGGTTGACACAAACTCAATTTTGATGGAGTTGTGAAAGGAAATCCTAGCTCTGCTAGCATTGGTGGCATCATCAAAGATCCTAGTCAAAGAATGTTAGTTGGTTATGTTGGAGGAATAGGGATACAATCCTCTATGGTAGCAGAGGCAAGGGCTTTGCTTAGTGGGGTCAAATTTTCTCTCTCTATTGGGATAAAGTCTTTGCATATGGAGGGGGGCTCTAAATCTATGATTGATGCTATCACTAACAAAAGTTTTCAAGGATGGACTGTTAGGGATATTTTGGTTGATATCCAATTCATTCTTAGTAAATTTGAAAGGAAAAAGCTTTCACACATTTCAGAGAAGGCAATAAGGTTGTTGACTCTTTTGCCAATATTGGGTCTACTTGGAGGTCATCAAGGTGTTGGAGAGATTTGGAGGCTCTTCCCATGAGTGTGTAAGGATTGGTCCTTGATGATAAATTTTTTTATCACTAATGATGAATGCTAACATCTCCTGCTTTGGCTTGATTATGTTTCCTTTTACCAACACTCTCAGCAAGATGACATGGATAGGAACTTATGGATGGTTGGGATGAGATCCGATTTGTACCTTCTACCTAGTTGGGCCTACACTTGGGTTAGTAAGGAAACGTGTCATTTGCAGAAGGCTTCTTACCATAACTTTAATGATTTTTTGATAAGTTGGAATTGGTGGACTACTGATATGATATCCCACCCTTTTAAACTAATGTCTCATTTTGAAACTATAATTATGAACTATATGTTCATAATTGCTAAATCCCCTACCTCGATGTACCCTATCACACTCTGGTCTTTCTCTGCCAACCTCGACACCTTGGAAATGACCATTCGTGCATGGGATGATCTTTTCTTCTTAAATTAGTATGGTACACAGATTTATTGCAGCTACTTATCTTGGGAAAAGCATTCCTTTTGTTTATCCATTTTATGGTTTGGAAAAATATCCAATTTTATCTCTCTCCTTTGCTTTCAATCTACCTGGTGTATGAAAATGGGAAGTGATAGATTTAGAACTGAGCCAAAATCTTGTGAAGAGTTTCAGCGTGACACTCTAGTTTGGCATATCTGTGTCGAAGGGAGCTTGGCCCCTCTTATGGAGAGCCTCAAAGGTCATGACAAAACCTCTTTGCTTAGTTCACCAACAACTGGTGTGATCACAAGGTGACCGTGGGTGGCATTTTGTTTGAAGTTAGTGTAGGATAGAAAATTGTCACCCCAAGGGTTTAGGACCCAAGGCAACAAACTTTCTATACTCCACATTCAAGGATCCCTAGAGATCTCAATCAAATAATGATAATGAGAGAAAGAGATTTGCCAAGGGACTGTCATAGGGTATGTTTAGAGATTAATGAGGGGTTCACCACCAAGCTATGGCTTGGAAAAATGTATGAAATGTAAGTCCAAATGCTAAAACCTAGTGTTGAAAGAAACTTGAATAAATGACCTAGAAATGCATATAAATCAGAACATAAAGTTGTAAAATCAGAAGTGTGCACCTGGAAACCTAAGAGAGCTTGAATGGAGGCCTGAAATGTTGAATAGCCTAAAATTTAGTCCTACTAGGACTCATACGCCATTCTAGGCGAATCAATCCCAGATCTAGGTTTCTGTGTAGGAACTGGTTTCTCGAAAAAGGGTATCCAAAACTGAAAAAATCTAAAAAATTACCTAAACTAGGACTCATACGCCAGGATTGGAAAATGAGTCTATTTATGGGACTCATATGCCAGGATTGGAAAATGAGTCTAGTTAGGGTTTTTTGGAAATTCAAGGTCTGAATTTGGTCTTCAATATTTTCTCTTTATGTTCCACTTTGTTGTCGGATTTGAAACTACTAATTTCGAACCTATAGGTGACTTTTTGGTGAAGAACCTTGTGAATGAGGGGACAATTCCAACAACTTTCTTTGGAAGCTTGTAACCTAATCTTCAATGATCCTTCAAGCTCCAAGACACCTAGATCTACAATTACACATGTAAAGAGGAGAAAAACTTGTTGATTGTTAGTGGATAGGGATTTTCCTTGCTTAAACCCCGTTTAGGTAATTAAACCTTATGATGAAACAATGAAACAAGGACATGAAACATGAAACAATGATACCTTGAATGATGCTTTGTAAATGATGTCTTGTAAATCTGCAACTCAACATGAAATGGCCACAAAGGATGTAGATCTTGATCTTGATAATAGGTGTAGAAAAATGTTTGATCTTGGATCTTCAATGCTACATCACAACACTATCTCAATAACATGCTTGCTACTTGATATCCTTGACATGATGATGGATCTTGAGTTGCTGCAACAATTGATGAAGATTTTTTTCCCTTGAATGCCTTAGAAATGATCTTGCAATCTCTCCTAATCAACCTTGTGAAGTCTTGGAATGCTTAACTCTTGAGTGCTTGACTTGATAACATGAATGCTTAATCAAATAATGATCTGAGACCTTGTTTATATAGGCAATGCATCCATATGACCATTTATTAGATCCCAAAGGCGGACATAAAATAATTTTGAATTTAAAACCTAGTTTTCCCGCTTAAATCCTTAAAAATAGGTCAAATGGGACTCATACACCACCAGTGGCATATCCCACCTAGATGGCACCCATACACCCAAGGTGGTGTATGGGTCCCACAGGGCCTATTTGAAGAGAGAATTTTGAGGAGTCAAGAAATTAAATTTATATGAGGTCTATGTTGGGATTTTAGTTAAAATATGTCTTGGGATGCATAATATAGGGTCTTAGGGGCCTATTAATGATGGTATTAAGGTCATAAATTCAAGGGGGCCCAAAATCCAATGTGAAAGTGTAAATAAATACAATTTACAACTTTAAATTAAGGAAAAATTGGGTCTATTTAGCTTAAAAGGGCCCTAAATCCCGTGTAAATGTGTACAACACATTACAAAACTAGATCATGTCCATTTAGTTTACAAGCCTCCTAAATTTAATGTAAATGTGCAAATAAATACACTTAACAACACTAAATTAGGAAAAAGTTAGGTTTATTTAGCTTTAAAAGGGCCCAAGACCTAATGTGAATACGTTAGACACATTGCAACACTAAATCAAGGTCATGTTAGGGGGGGCCTTTTTCTGTCATTACATCTAGCCCCCACTTTAGTGAGAGGATGAACTTGCTTCAAACTCACACTAAAGTAGACATTCAAAATGGGTCCAAGTGTGCTAATGTGGATGGTCTAGGATAACAAAGATTGAGGAGGCGGTCAAGCCCCTAGGATCCAAGACCCTAAGTCAAATCGACATAAGCACGAAAGGACACACAGAAGGTGTGTGATATGCAGCAAAACAAGATACACAAACATGTAATGTCAATGACTAAAGGAAGAAAGGAAAACAAAAAGAATAAGAGAAAATAAAAAGAGATGGATCAAGCCTCGATCATTTATCCAACACGATGTGGATCAAATCTAAGTTGTTTTTCCAAAACTACATGCTCACTCTAAGGCAACAAAACTCTTGGTTGTCTGTTGGGTGAGTAATCCAAGAAGGTGAGACACATACGGTCGATATATGCTCACACACACACGTGAGTGGCTAAGGGAAATTCATGTCTTAGATCAGCTTCATGTCCAACCATACTAAAATTATACCTCCTGATAACTTTGATAAGGCACCACATAAAAATGATCTTCGAGCTTCATGAGATAAGCAAAACTCTGTATGCTTGGAGCTCATGAACAAACAGTAAACTTCGAGCTTCATGAGGAAAGAAAAGCTTCGTATGCTTGGAACTCATGAACAAACAAGATGGCTCTATAGGCATGCAAAGTGTATTATGCAAGGTGGCCATATAACAAATAGTGTAAGGTGCATTCAAAGGGATTTTGCTTAATTTTTGCAAGGTCTCTTCTTAGGGATCATTGTGCCTAATGTCTCCAAGAGAGGACAAGTCAAAGAAATATCACTCCCAGAGGAAATCAAACCCAATGACACCACCAAGAAAAGGACACATCGCAAGAAGAAAGAAAATCACACAATGAAACATGAGTGTCGATGTATTCCTCCACTTTAAAGTGCTTGCTAACACCATTATTGTGAGAAATTGCTTTAAAGTAGAAGAAGACATGAGAGGTTATTCAGAAATCCCTATGCCAATTCATATGTTTTCGAATCAAACTACATCATGAATAATTATGTCACATGCGAGTTAACTTAAGGCATGTTGTCCACGTCCCAAGCTTGCTCTTATATGTACATGAAAGGTGATCAACTAGCCAAAAGAGACAATGGAAAGTGACATATGGGGACAAGGCTATCTAACCCCTTTCCCCCACTTAGTGTAGGACAAGGATGAGCCAAAATGAAAAGAGGAACTAAGTGCTTCAACACAAGAGCACCATAGTCCTTAAGATATTGAATTTTGTTACTCAAAGCCTTACATTCATTAGTAGAATGACCATGAACTCTATGATATGCACAAAATGAACTCTTGTAGTAGAATTTCTTTCATGTTCGAATGATCCCACAAAGTTGGTTTAAAATTTTTGGGAGATTCTGATTTTTATTGAAATCACATATTTTTTAGAAAATATGATGATTTTAGCCTTAAAAAGTTCCATTTAAAGTATTCCAATTGAAGAGGGTTTGATCAAACTACCTTATATCAAACCCCCTTGGATAGAACCCCGCTAGTTTTAAACCATACCTATAATGAAGTCTCTTTTACACCTATCAAAATGTTGATAAAAAACCACTTTTGATTTACCTTTTGGGGGATCAAATGAATTCATTTAAAAAAAAAAAATTGTAAGTATGTAGTCCTTATTATAAGCTTCCCAAAAAGTATAATTTTAAATAAATTTAATTTAATTATTATATTTATTTCTTATTTCTTGTGAATGTAGGTTTTTCATCGAATCAAAAAAAATTGAAAAATATGAGTGCACCAGCTATTGAAGTCCTTGATCCAACAAAAAAGAACTGAATTTCGATACATACAAAAAAAGTTGTGTTATACAGTCTGCCTATTTCTGAATTGTAATTGGTTTGACTTCGAAACTTGCTTAAGAGAAAAATATTCAATAAAACACTATGAAACCAATTGGAAGAACTAGATATCGTAGTTACAAATCTAAATTCAAAAAAAAAAAATATATCCTTCATGGAAATTTTTTTATGTGTTATACAGTAAGCGTCACTCCTTAAAAATGGTGTTTACCGAAAAAAACTAGTTTTCAAAGGAGATGGAAAAAGAAGTGCAATATGATTCCAAAAAAAATGAAAAAATTATATTTAGAATCTATAGACAAAATGTCACAAATCACTAGTTTGCATCATCTTCAAATTCCTGGCGATTTAGCCACTATAGGTGCCCGAAAGTGAAGATTTAGTTAGAAAAAAATAGTTTAGTGTTCAGTTTGGAAAAAAATTGCAAACCAGTATTGTGGGATCACTCGTTCTTGGAGGGAGAGATATAAGGTGATTTTGGAGGAGTCTCGACAAGATACTCTCTTGATCAAAAGTAGAGGATGTTGCTTTATTTTGTGACAAAGATATCTCTTGCTTAGTATTATATGTCATACCTACACTTGAGACTCTTTAGATTGTGAGATTTTATTCTCTTCTTTAAAGGAAAATGTAAAATCTATCTCATCATAGTCCTCCCAAGTGGCTGAGTCTTTTGCATACTGGTCCCACTGGACTTTGCATTGCAAGACTTCTATGTTACACAAGTGAAGCTTACGTGTTCCAAGCACCTTGACGGGCTCGAGAGTTACCACTTCGGGCTCATGTACTTGTAAAGTAGTCCAATCAATCACATGATTATCACTTGGTATATACTTTTTGAGGTAGGACACATGGAAGACATTATGCATTCTCACAAGAGTTGGTGGCAACATAATTCGATAAGCTACTAGATTCACCTCCTCTAAAATCTCAAAAGGTCCTACATAACACGGGGCTAACTTAGAAGACTTTCCAAATTTAATGGAGCTCTTGTGAGGTTTCACTCTCAACAACACTTTGTCACCTACCACAAAATTGTGGGGCACTCTTTTGGTACCAGCATAGCTTTTTTGTCGATCGTTAGCTTCAGCCAACCTTTTCTTAACAATCTTAACTTGCCCCTCCATTTTTGCTAACATTTTTGGCCCAAGACTCACTCTATTTTCCAATCTATCCCAACTTATAGGAGTTCAACACTTTCAACCATACAATGCTTCAAAAGGAGCCATCTTTATTGCAGAATGATAAGAATTGTTGTAGGTGAATACTACTAAGGGTAAGTAATCTTCCCACTTATATTGTTGATCCATACAATACATCCTAAGTAGGTCTTCCAATACTTGATTCACCCTTTCGGTTTTCCCATCCGTTTCTGGATGATATGCTGAGCTAATATTCAATTGAGTCCCTAGTGCAGAAAACAAAGTTTTCCAAAACCTAGAAGTGACTCGTGCATCCCTATCTGACATAATCTTCTCAGGAATCCCATGCAACCTAAAAACTTCTTGCAAAAATTTCCTTGCTATGACAGGTGCTCCATTAGTTAGATTCCCAGGTATAAAATATGCTACTTTGGTAAGCTTATCTACTACCACAAGAATGACATTGTGTTTATTTCTCAACATTGGCAATCCTTGCACAAAGTCCATACTTATGACTTGTCACTTCCTCTCTAGTATATCATGTGGGTATAATAATCCTATAGGATGATGATGCTCTGCTTTTGCACATTGACACTCAAGACGCCTAGCCACAGATTTTGCAGCATCCCCTTTCATCCCTTTCCAGAAGTATAATGGCTTTACATCTGCCATCATTTTCATCACTCTAGGGTGTCCAAAGTATGGTGCTTCATGTACTTCCTTACATACCAGATTTCTTAACCCTTCTACATCAAATACATACATTCTACCCTTATATCTAAGTAATCCATTAGGTTCAAAATGAAATCCTTCATACCTAGAATCTTGCGGATTGCTAGTGAGTGCTTGCTTGACTTGCAAGTAGTACTCATCCTCTTTGCATTTCTGCAGCACTTGCCACTTAAAGTCAGTTTGAATTGTTACTATCGAAGCAATATGCCATCTTCGACTCAAGGCATCGACAACCTGATTTTCCTTCCCTTTTATATAACTGATATTGAAGCCATAATCAGTTATCAACTCTAACCATCTTCTTTGTCTAGCATTCAGATTAGGTAGAGTGAAAAGGTACTTTAACCCATTATGATTAGTTTTCATCTCAAGGGGTTTTCCTAATAAGTAATGCCTCCACATTTGTAATGTGTGAACCATAACTGTTAATTCTAAATCATGTGGTGCATAATTCATCTCATAAGGTTTCAACTTCCTAGATTCATAAGCAATTACTTGCCCATCCTACATTAACACACCTCCTAACCCCTCTCCAAATTCATCTGCGATAACAATAAAGTTACCCTTAGGATCTAGTACTTTCAAGATCGATTTGGTGGTTAACTTCTCTTTGAGTAGGTCAAAAACTTCTTGACAATTCTTAGTCCATTCAAATTTCTTCCCTTTCTTTTGTAAAGAAGTTATTGGGAAAGTGATCTTAGCGAAGTTTGCAACAAAATTTCTATAATACCCCACTAGACCCATGAAACTTCTTACCTCTGACACATTCTTAGGTACAGGTCACTCAAGTATCGCCTTGATCTTAGCTGGATCTATTGAAATTCCTTTTGTTGAAATTACATGACCCAGATAATGTATCTTCTTTTGGAAGAATGTACACTTAGAGAGTTTTCCATACAACTTATGTTCTCTTAAACATTATAGACCATCTCTAAATGCCTGTAACGTTCCTCCTTATTTCTAGAATAAATCAGGATGTCATCTAGAAAAACTAATACCAACTTGTCTATGCAGTCCCTAAATACACTATTCATCAGGTTCATAAATATTGCAGGTGCATTTGTTAAACCAAAGGGTAAAACAATGAACTCGTAGTATCCATATCTAGTTTTGAATGCAGTTTTAAAGATGTCTTCATCCTTAATCATCAATTGGTGATATCCAGATCTTAGATCTATTTTAGAGAATATAACAGCTCCCCTCATTTGATCAAAAAGATCGTCTATGCATGGAAACAAATACTTGTTCTTAACCGTAGCTTTGTTAAGCATACGATAGTCAATGCACAAATGCAAAGTACCATCCTTCTTTTTAACAAAGATGATTGGTGCTCCCCAAGGTGAAACACTTGGTCTTATCAACCCTTTAGAAAAAAATTCATCCAATTGTGCCTTAAGTTCCATAAGTTCAGTGGTTGTCATCCTATAAGGCACCTTGGAAATAGGTTCAGACCCTGAAACTATATCAATAGAGAAGTCAAATATTATTTTTCGGGGTAACCCTGGTAACTCATCTAGAAACACATCCGAAAATTTTCTCAATATTGGATACTTCTCCATATCCAATTTTCCAGTTTCATCTATTTCACCATCTTCTAACCCTTGAAATTCCTAGAATTCCAAGTCATCAATATCCTTTTCTAGTTCTTCTATCTTGACGACAAAGAGTTAACACCCTTTCTTTTTAGCTCTTAATAGTTGCATTGTCATAATTTGAAAAATCTTGGCCTCTCTAGGTATCCCTTGAAATTTTACTTGACTTCCAAAATCATCTAGGCACTCAACAGTTTTAGCATGGAAATCTACCTTAGCCCTATGTCTCCACAACTAATTCATACCTAGAATAACATCATATGATCCTAGAGGTGTGACATAAAGGTTTACTTCCATAGAAAAACTAGGTAGTTCTATCCTAGCCTCAAATAGACATTGTTCCACCTTTGCTCTTGTCTGGTTTACATACTCTACATCCCAATACATTGACATGTATATAGCCTTCCTAGATAATTGCTTAGCTACTCTAGGTGAAATGAAATTCTCAGTTGCACCAGTATCAATAAGAACAAAAATAGGTAAGCCAAACAAAATACCTGGCATTTCAACTGGAGTTATGTGATACTTCGCCTGATGATCATCCACAACTGCATGTATCTTTGTTGAAACATCGCCTACTGGGTGGGTAAGGAATTACCATATGGTCATGATCCAAAGTTTTATTAGGACATTTGTTGGCATAGTGGTCCCCTCCAAATGCAAAAACATCTCGTAGTTGGTCCTTTCGTTCTAGTGGGTTCTTCAGGCTTGTTGACATTTTCATTAGCTTTGTTGGTATTACCCATACTAGAACCATTCCTTTTACGCTCTCTTCTAGACTCCTTTCCATCATTGCAGAACCCTTTTCCCTTTTTCCTTAGAACGTTTTGCACAGATTCCACCTTCTTTGGAATTGGCTTGTCAGGAACTTCCATAGCCTTCTTATGCTCTCTACTTTTTTGACGAGTGGAGTTAGCCTTGAGCTTTTTCTCCCATTTAATTGCTTTCTCATATACAAGATCCATTGTTGTTGGACCATGCATATCCACTTCTCCTTCGATCCGACTATTAAGTCCCATAATAAACTTTCTTATGCAGAAGTGTTCATCCTTGTGATATATGGGAACGTAATGCAAAAGTCAGGTAAACTTCTCCCAATACTCGTTGACCATCATATTACCTTGTTTCAAACCTTGAAAATTCGAGAGCTTTTGGTCATAATAGAGTTGGGGCAACCATCTCTTGTGGAAGATCTCAAAAAATTCTCCCCATGTCAGCTTCCATAAGTTAATATTGTGTTCCAACTTTTTTTTCATCCACCAATTAGAGGCTTCTCCTGCTAACTGTTAAGCACCCCATGCGGCTTTAGTGGTCTCAGTGTAGTTTCAGATTTCAAAATACTTTTCCATTTGGACAAGCCACACCTCAACTTCATCTCCACCAACACTTCCATCAAACTTGAGTGGGGTAATCTTCATGTCTTTGGAAAGTTCAGAAGCCATATGCTTCTTATTTCTTTCCTCAGATGGCGTAGGTAATTTTTCCTTCTCATTATTATGAGTTTCATCATGCCCATGAGAAGAGTTTTCTCCCTCATGTTCATTAACGAGAACTTCTTTCTCTACCCTATCCTTAACTCTTTCCTACTCAAGGTTAGCGAACCTTGCCAAGATCTGGTCAAGTCTAGCTTCAATCCCTGTGGGTCCTTGCCCAACTTCCTGGCTTCCACCAAGGTTAGTTCGTGTCCTCACCATCTTCACTAGATCAATTTTTTACCTGAATGGTTATCCATGTAAGACTAAATTATGTTATCAACTACCTTATGGAAAACATTAAGAATGACATTCATACGCACATAAAGAATTCCACATAAGATTAAGCACATGCTTTTTGATAAACATATAATTTTATTCATTTCATAAGGATTTCAATATCCCTTTGATTACATGGAGTGACTATTCAGATAGTCAAGTGGAGAGTATCCCTTGGATTCACTCTCTAACACATGACTTAAAGGAGTATAACCTACAGACTGAGATTGTTTCTCATCCCTCATTTGTTCGTACCTATCCCAAAAAGGATAGTAGCCTTTAGATTTGTCATCTGATACATAGTTACGAGGTTCAATGCCAATATGGTGTTCATCAACAATATAGTCTACCCTTTTCACAAAAATTTGTTCGTGAGACCATTTCACGACTAGCAGCACCTGAGTACATATCCCTCAGACTCATTACTCGAGGAAATTACAATTACTTCCGCCAGTGGAAGAACTCTAGGGTCTCTAAAGGTAAATGTCAGACTAACACTCCCTTCCGAGGTCATATCCTTGGAAAGTGATAATGACTCATACTTTTCCGATAAGATGGAAGGTAGGTAGTTGTACTTGGCTTCCATCTTCATCTTCCTCTTCACATCATTGATTAGAGAAAGTGCATGACTAAAGGTTTCAGTGTCACTCAACCAGACGACAATGTCGAAATTGGTACCCTCTATTGTTCTAACGATGGCTTCTCTTTCCTTCTTGGCCTTGAGGTAGCGCTCGTTTTTAATTACAGACTTTCAAGTCATTAATTTGAGACACACCATCATTGCACAAGAATTCACAACATTAGATAACATTGGACGTAAAGAATGATGAGCTCATAGGTTCCAGAGCTAAACCTGGTAGCTCTGATACCATATGTAACATGCTAACCCTTCAATGAAGTAAAAATTCCTAAGTTTTCACCTTGCGAGTAAATAAACTATGTAATGTAAGCCATTGCAATAAAAAAAAATATTTTCTTTATTGAGAATATACGAACAAAGATGCCATAACATAATACAATAAGGATTCTATTTCATTACAATAATTTCACAAGATACAATCATACAAGAATGCACACATTTACATACATAGCTCAATGAGCTTTGGAACAAATAGTTGTAAGACGGTCTAGGATCCTTCATTTCAAATCTTGGTTCTTCTGTTGTTTGTTGTGGAGGAGAAACATCACTCAAGTGCTTTTCCACCAACCATAGACTCTTAATGTGGTCCCTTGCGCATCTATCATTTGATAGATGACCCTTCCCTTCGACAAAGAGATTGGTAGAGTAACAGAATAATGGCAACCAACTGAGCATAGTGTTGTGTCCTACATAACTAGAACTTGTAATCCCACAATTTGGAACTAGTATGTAATACTGGATCATGGTGAACTGACAGTGGAGCTAGAGGCAGTTACACTACTTTGGCCAAAGTGTTCTCAAATGGTAATCCGAATGAAGGTCATCTATCACATACACTACTTAGGGCTGATTTGACTTAAGGCCATTTTAAACTACACATAGGTATTTTTTCAATAAATAGTATATCACCCCAGAGATAACCTATCACCATTTCTATATACTTGGAATAAATCTACTTTAACAAAGTAAATACACAAACTCCCTCCCATACTGGATAAACAATCCTAGGAGTAAACACAATCTATGCTAGTTAAATCAATAACCTAGCTAAGAGTAACTCATATGCCACCCATGTTTAATCATATCTAGTATGTAATACCTATGATAAACACCAACTTCATATTATGGAGTACATACAAGCACATCATAAAAACAACATAATAGCTTCTATTTCCTTTTCAAAGCCATTCTAATTTCCCTAAATGCAAGTACTCATAAAAGACAATTCAAAGCATTCATGGAGAACAATCTTTTATAAATAAAATAACAAAGAAGAATATCCCCATGCCTATTTTCGCTTATCTAATCGGTTGACAGCGAGGTAGCTTCCCTAAAAAACAACTAGATTGATTATAGCTTCTCACGAGATGTCACAATAACACTCTAATTCTCAAGTTGATATAACACTTCTCTCAATACTACTCTTTCTCAATATAACATAACTCTCTCAATATAATAGAACTCTCTCTCTCTCAAATAAAGCTGAGTAAACTGATAAAAATGTAGAGTAAAATGCTTGTAGCAAAAGCGTCCCAAACAAGTGATCAAGCTCCACTATTTATACAACGATTTGGTAACTATTCATCCTACAGTTTAGGCATGGGTTCTAACAACATCAAGCATGCACAACAACACATATATCATAGCTAAAAGGTGGCAAACATGTAAGCACTTACTCAGCTAAAACAACTATAGATCGACCTAGTTGATTGACAACAATTAGAGACTAATTCAAATCTCCACATGATAGAATTCAGTTTGCATTTCATAATGGACATCTATAGGTATAAGGATTTAAAGGTGGCGCCAAACATCAACATTTACTCTCAGAGTTGGCGTAGTTTCCTTCTTATTAGAAACAATCAATATCAAAAATGTGACACCAAGCTTGTAGCAACCAAGTCTCAGCATGAGTCGATTCACATAATAGATTTTCTTGAACAAGTTGTCGACTTGTTTACACACCTCTATAAATGTTGGTTTAAGCATATTGACATGGCGTTTAAAGTTTAATAAGTCAAACAGGATTCCCATCAAATGTGTTGACTTAGTCTTCACCAAGTATCGACTTAATGTAGTGAGCTACATTGTAGTATACATGCTCCACTATGTGTGGCAGCAAGAGTAAAACTCAACCTTGCATAATACAATCACAAGTAACTTATAATTGGCCTCTATCATTGCTAATGATAGTCAATTTTAAGTATTAGATTATATATATATATATATATATATATATATAAGCATATATTTATATATATGCATATGTATATATATGTGTTAATATATATTTATATATATATCATAAGCCATCAATGTAAGTATACATTCAATATTCAAATAAATACAATCACAATAGTATTCACGCACTAATCACAATATATCGATTATATATATATATATATATGCCTCTATGTACATATATGTATGTATACATATATCGATACATTCGTATGGGCATGCCCATTTGCCATTGTACACGTGTTCTAATACATATATAGGTATACATACACACACACACACATATATACACATTTGATTCACATATGACCATTCACAATTACCATTGTATTGATAAACATTTACGTGTGGTACATCTATACATAACATATCGTTAGATCCCTTTGACATGCGTGTGTGTGTGTGTGTGTGTGTGTGTGTATACATGTACTCCACATATGTCCTTATCAATATAATTGTAATATAACAAGAAAGAACTTCAAGGCTCAATTAGATAAACATTACCCAATAGTGCACTCAAAAGTAAACAAGACTCTACTAATGCAAACACATCAACTAAGGATGACTTACCAACTTCCCACTAAATGACACAACTCAATTATTCTACTATGGTGTGTGTATGCTCAAATAGTTTTTGTTACCGGTTACCCGACCAAGTTCTTCTCCCGAGTGATACTTCCCCTCCGTCTGGAGGAATTGAACATATACCTGCAACCACTAACACATGCCCACGATAGTCAAATATTCCCAAAATATGCAATATACATAATACATCTCCAAAGTTAGAATATCAATTCAATATTCATCCAATCACATAAATGCATTCTTTTGTTTACGGTCAAAACTGATGCCTATTACTAGCATCTTGAAACTGTTATACAGAGTTATTGTTACAACTCACGTTTCTTCTTCCAGTATGGTGACCTTTGTGGCCATTTAAACTTCTCAAGAATAAGTTTGAAAATAGTGTAACATGTAGTTTCATGATTTTAATGGCACGCAAGTTTTAAATGGACGAATGCATGTTCTCATGCATTGATTCCTTAACAATTAGTTCTAATAAATTAATTAATTTACTTTTAAAATTATATTTAAATTTCATTTATTTAATTTAATAATAATATATCAAATCAATTTAAAACTTATATATATATCTTATATTTTTATAATAGATTAAGTAAGTTATTTTAAAACTATTTACATTATTTTTTCAAACTTAGGCATTTTATTTTTACTTTCTCAATTTATTAGTTAAATTATACAAGAAAATGAGATGTGACAGGACTTTAAACAAGGTTAAAGCTTTTTTATGGGAAAGGGTAGGTTCAATACCTCATTATGGTTCACTATCAGTGCTGTGACCAAATGCTTGGTTGATGTTGGAGGTGTGTGTAAGAGCAACAATGAGCTGTTAACTTTGTTACCAATGTAAAAATAGTTTTCATTTAGGAGAGAAATGAGGATAATCTTATTTTGATGGATAGTAAATCTTCTGGTGATTTCTAGTTGTAGTTGAATGAATCTTTAATTGAATATGTTTGAAGAGTAGCTGTGATCTACAAAATAAAAGTGAATTAAAATTGTGTTAGTAACAGCTGAAATAATGAATTAGACGACTAATTTCTTTTAAACCTTTTTTTTACAGTCAGCTTTCCTTCATAAGAAAAATGTAATGCAAATACATTTATAATATAGACTGAAATATAGCTTATGAAGAATCGATGTAGTTATTTATAATATAGACTGAAATATAGCTTATGAAGAATCGATGTAGTAATGTGATAGGATTTTTCCATTGTTGCACAGATGGAGATATCTCTCTGAGGTTACAATTTTTTGTGCAGTAAAACTATCATTCTAGGGAAGTAAAAAAATCTTGAAGATAACAAATAAACAAAGCAATGTAAAATCCTGTGAGTGTCATTAATCTGCAATGAGAAAACACAGTTTGAAGTTGCATGGGAGAGAAGCTCCATATCTGCAACACAGAGTTATTAAAACCATGTTAGCAACATAAAAGATACTTATGAGCACACATAGGAACAAGAAAAGATATAAAATAGGCACCTCTAGTTTGCTTGCTACCTACCTCATGGTGAAGGAAATTAAGTATGAAAATGCATTGTATTCTGTATGTAATCTTATGAGGAACTACAAAGCACCTTGTCTTTTGTCACATTCAGCCTTCTAACCATTCTGTACAGAGTCTATAGCCAATATCTCTTGAAATAATGGAATCACAATAATACAGTCTTAAGAAGGTTAAAATGGATAGGCAAAAAAAGAAACTGCCATACATTGCATAGGATTAAAACTACAAATATGTAATACCTGTCGATTCAACTGGCAAACTGTGGGAAGTAATCTTATAAACCCCTTCTGACTGTGCCTCCTATTACGGTGGGAGTTTAGCAGGTCAATATTATTATTACCCTTGCTCTGCATATTCCTACGCCCCTCCCCTGTGAAGGAGAACAGGAAACAGGACAGAGGAAACACCCTTCCACTATGTTTAACCTGTTCATTTTCATCAGCGGTCAAAAGAGGTGCATATAAAGTAGTATAACAGTAAAAATGAGTGGTAAGCATGTATAAAAAAGCAATATTATTCAAGGCGCCATGACTGGTCGATTTTCCCCCCTTCCTTGCTTCTCAACCTTCTTTTTCCATCTTATTCTCTCTACTATTCTGTTGGAGGCGACCTGCAGCAATGATGAGGGTTATCATGTAGTGAGCACTGTTCCTTAGCTGTGACCTCCCATCCTCCACGCCCCCGCTTCACAGTGTGCAGCCTCTATGCAGGCATAGTGTTAGTCTAGGGTTTTCCAGCCAATGTAATGGGAAAAGAAATGGACGCCCTGTTAGGACAAAACGGAATATATAAATGACATTCGTTGATTGAGCTTGCCCCTTCCAAGTTAAGCAATCTCTTGCTGCTGTTGGATTAGATTGGGGGTTGAATAAAATCTCTCTTGCCAAGCCTAACTTTGGGATCAATAAAAAATAATAAAAAGAAACTCCTTAAGCTAAATACTCATTTCTGTGATGGGGCAACGAGAATGGAGTTGGAATATAGGAGAGGACCTAGTAGTTGTGCATCCTAACTTCGCGCTTCTCAAAATCCTACTTGGAAATTTCAAATCACTCCTAATTTTTTACAGCAGCTTACTTGGCAAGTCCCCTGCTTATAATTTTCGTTTCAGGGCCACAGCATCAAATATGATGCCACATCAGCATGTTTTTTGTCAAGGTGTCCAAAAAGACCCAAAACAAACCTGTTACCAATACTTGTGCATTCACATCATGGGTAGTTGAGCGCTGATGTGGCATCACATGATTGGTTGCTTTTTAGATCAAAAGAATACATTTTGTTTAAGTTAAGGTAGTCATGTCACAACTATTGGGCATTATATAAACAACTACTATCACAACTATTGGACATTATATAAACAACTACTATCTCAACTATTGAAACACGCTCAACTACTAGGTCCTCTCCCCTATTAATCTACCTCCTACGTTTAGTTTTAGAGAGAAAAGAATTGGTGGTAAAAAAAAATTATTACGTGGATTGTATTTTATATTAGTCTCAGTCAAATTAAAGTACATATTTAGAGTTATATTTTGCATGAAGCATGTTTTTGTAATTGGGGGTAGATTTAATTTTAAAAACAAGGGGGTTATAATTATGTATAGTAGACTTTTTTTTTGTTGTGTGCGCATTTTATTTATTTATTTTTCTTGTTTTATACATTCTCTAGGTAATTCTTTTCATAACATTACAATTTGGCTAATTTAACAAATGTGAAGTTATTAACAATATTCGATATCATCATGACATTGTATTGTTCAATGTTCAATTTAAAAAAATAACCAATAATAAAAAGATTTTAGAATAGACAAAATAGTCCCATGATCTTTTGATGCAAAATTTGTATTTTTTGTGCATTTTTGTGAGTTCTCACATACATTGAGGTATATAATCATTTTAGGATTCACATGTACCTCAAAGTGAGTACAAGTTGTAATGTTAAAAATTTGCACACGTCCACTACTATTACCATTTAGTTTTGTGGTCATTTCGAGAGGATATTTGATACTATTACAAATTGACAAATGATGCAATCTTGTGAGAATGTGGGCTAATTCTACTATCCCTCCCCTATCTTTGTTTATAAGTATTCTCATGTCTTTGAAACTATCCTATTTATATTCCACTTTGGTAGATGTTATGAGGCAAGTAAACACACATTTGTATGATTTATTGTTATGTCCTTGGTATTTAAAGGCATTCAATTATTAGACTTATTTTACATCCTCTCTCATGCTAGATCATTTTGATCATAGCAATATTCATGAAGCATTTATCAAAATTAGACTTTGATTCATGCACTAAAAATAATATTTACTTCATCATCATCATCTAGGCCATCTACATGGTTGCTTGTACTGTAATAATCTTTTGCATGACTGTAAAGTCAATCTTTTCTAGGTGTTGACCTAAGAAGAAAGTAAAGAACAAAATCACATGTTATATGGTCAAATCCACAACCCGTAGAGTAGTTTTATGCTTATGGAATTGATCCAAATGTATAAACTCAACCCATAAAGGATGAATCTAATACAAAATTTAAGACAAAAAACAATCAAAGGAAACATATATCTAATTCTAAATTGAATTAGATTATAAAACTATATCAAAATCATATGCTTTCATTTATACAACTATATGTCATCATCCATTATATTCAATTTCTTAATTTAACATCTAAATATTCTATTACACCTCTATAAATAAAATTAATTGAGTTATATTACTTTTTAATGCAATCCTTTTGAGGTCTTTTGAAAGCATGTCAATCTTTTTTGCCATTTGTTTGCATGGTGCAAGATTTTGAGAATGATAGGTTTTGTACATTGCACAATTTGTGAAGAGATGGGTGATGAAAATAGTATTAAAGTTTGAGAATAATATTGTAAATATCTATTATATTATTATATATAATAAGTTAATTAATATTACTATTTATGATATTATCAATAAAATTAATTTATAATATATTATATATTGTATATTTAATGATTTTAGCTTGACAAACTTGTAATTAAATAGGATTGAGAGCTTTCTTGTTTGGGAAGTTGTTTGGATTCAGTGAGTGCAATATAGATGCATGTCAACTTTAGAAAACATTCTAGCTATGTATTCTATCTTTTTTTTTATATCTCATAATCGTCCTTGGCTATAGAGTTGTCCATCTTTCGTAGTTTTGATAATCTTTATGCCCTCTACAAAATTCTTTATCCATAAAACAGTGGGGACCACTTAGTAGGTGAGCACCATAAGAGGTTACATGACAAAATTACCTTTTAATACAAGCTTTTTAAGGTGAATTTGAAAGCAAGTCGATCCTTTTTGCTATGTGTAACTTGCATGGCGCAAGATTTTGAGAATAATAGGTTTGATAGTTTTATACATTGCGCGATTGGTGAAGAGATGGTTGATGAGAATACAATTATGTTATATAATGAAACGAAGAGTGCATTTATTGATTAATTCTAATAAAATTATATATTGTAGAGTTATTGATTTTAACTCTAGAAACTTGTAATTAAATAAATGGACTCTCTATACAATTAAAGTTACTATGTTTCCCATCATAATAGATCGTTGTCAAAAGCACCAATCAAAATACTAAGATAGGTAAGTTGTAGCTACAATGTGCTATTTAATAATGCACATTTCCCCTTAGAGCAATAACTTGGAACCATCCATGCTCCAACCTTCATGTCTGCTCCAAGAAGTTTAGTTCCGATATTTGCACGTGCTCCAAAGGGTGGTGTTCCGATAAAGTGGAATAATTGTACTATAATTGATAAATAAGTAAATATACAAACATTTTAACTACTTTAACAAAAATAGATAGCAACCTATGTAGTAAGAACTCTAATCGGAAAGTGGGTTCACAAGATCCTAATTCAAATTCCATTTGATATCAGTAAGTCAAATCATTGATTGGGTAGATTCTTAATAGGGTTCTTTTAGGAGCACTCACCTTCTAATTTTATTGTGATGTCATAGGGTTTAGAAGGTTCAAGCTAACAAAAATGGAAATAATATTTTTAGAGGATAACATGGAGTTCTAATCAAACTATGATTCTATTTGACAATTGATTCTTGAGTCACACCATGTGTGAATGTGGAAGTCCCAAAACATTACGTAAATTCTATAAATGTAATAGGTAGTAGGTGGCTAGCATAAATTGTTTCAGTGTGGGTCTATTCAATAACTAAATAGATGAGTAAATATTCCAAGAAAGGAGACATCGATTGAAAAATAGTATTTTAAGTTAATGAGGTTTGAAACCTTCAAGGAAGTTTGCTGCAATAGATTAGGTTTTATTTTAGAAATTGATTTAGAAATGGTAAATTATTATAAGGTAAATTATATGTGTATTTTAACTTTATTTCATATACCAAATAATAAAATAGATTTGTACTATTTAGACCATTTCATGGGTAGTTTCATAAAAAAACTAAATAGAGCTACTCTTGAATAGGTTCTTGAAGATCCTCTTCTAGATAGAGGACTCAAGCACTCTTGACATGATTCATGTTGTGTATAGGCAAGAGGGCACAACCAATAGTGGAATGAAATACACCATGGCATTTATTGAAAAGAAATTTGTATGAAACTAGTAGTTTTAGGTCAAGAAAAATATATCTTTTTCAAGATTTTGGATTGTGTTTCAAGGGAAAGTGAACTGCCCTCCTAGAAGGTTCTAGCAGGTTGTGGTATTGGTCAATAAAGATATGAGAGTAGCTTATATGCATTAGCTAGTACCTAACAGTTGGATTTCCAATTGCTCTCTTTTTAAAATTAAAACTGTAAATGTTAGCAACAAATGGATTGTACTGAAAACATAAAATTGAGATGCCCAACATCCAATGTTTTTTCCTTTGACATGTAAATAGCATTATATGTTATGAGAGAGTAACCTCGTTAACCCTCACTTTAACAATCAATCATAAAATTAAAAAGATAAAGTTGTAATACAAGGTAAGATAGATTTAGCTAGGTTTCTACATAAACATGTGAAATTTGCATGTTTTAATCCCCTACAATAAAATATTGCCAAAGAAATATTAGGATGGATTTTGAGTAAAAACATAGGCCCTTGGGACTTTTTGCTAATTTTGAAGAGAGAAATCATGATTTTAACATTATTGTTGTTGTATATATCATTTTTTCACTTCATACCAGTTGATTTCAAACCTAAATATAAGAAACATCAAGTTAAATCACAAACAAAGTACTAATTTCAATACTAACAAGCATTCAAGATGTAAATAAATATACATCTCAAAGGTCCATGATCATACCACTTCTGTAGGTAGCTTGTCTTCTTCAATCAAAAGCATTTTTGAACACTCCATTTGTGCAAGTTGCAAAGCTAGCCAATGTAAATCTAGAGAGAGAAATGGTGGCTAAACAATTGCTTCCCTGCAACTAATCCCTTATCATTTAGATACTTTCAACTTCAATAGAAAAAAAAGTAAAATAAATACTTCCAATATCTGTTTTCAATTATTCTTGTTATGTTTAAAAAATCAAGCCAAACAATTTTTTCCAAGCATCCCTCTTATGTTTAAAAAATCAGCTTGAGCAATTTTTTGTAATTATTCCTCTGATATTTAAAAAATCAGCCCAAGCTACTTTTTCAATTATTCCTCCTATGTTTAAAAAATCATGCCAAGCAGTTTTCCTCGATATAGAAACATCATTAACTCATTCTCTATTAAGATTTTAAATGAGGTAATCTGAACCATGCTTTTAAAGGAAAAATCAATACTATAAAGGTAATATAAAAAGAATAGATCTTAGGTTAATATGCCTTCTCTGTATATCATGACAAATGTCAATGGTTAAGGAAGGGTTTGTTTTTCTTCCTTTTCCAAAATGGGTTATTAACCAAACCCTCCTCGACTAAATGGATAAATTTCAAGAGGATCCCACTAGAGCCAATTAATACCTCCTACACCATGTTCTTATCTTATGCCTTGTTTATATTTAAGCCTACATGGTCCCTCACACAATCTGACAATTAGTCTTTGTTTAGTGCATCCCTAGCCATTGTAGTGGGTTAAAACTATCAACATTAAGGGTTATAAACTTTATTGTTACCTAATTTAGCTTCCAGCTCAATTAGGTAGAGCTGAGATAGTTTTAACAAAATAAAGATAAAAGGTACACATTGATTTTTGTTGAAGTTCCATTCATATGCACAAAAGTAGTTATCAAATAAATTTTAGTTTATTATGTAAGTGTATACAAGAGAAAGATTTGTAGAAGTTTTGCATCAATGTTGTCTTTATAGATAATTACAAATGTATGGTGTGCCACACAAGCCGTGGGAATAACTATTTCAATACAAAATAAGATATGAATTATACATTTGAAGATATAAAAAGAAAAGAGCATATGGAAAGAGTAGGGATCTGCCATTGCTTGAATGATGAACCTCAAGTTGAACAACTACATCCCTACTTCAGTCCCTCTCGCTTGGTTGCTCCAAAAGTTGACTTGTTGTTGCTTGAGATGCCTAAAAAAGTTGATAAAGTTGTGTTAGGAGCTCGGGACCCATGTTCTTTGCATATATGCTATATCAATAAATATATAATTTAGTCTCATATAGCATTGAACTAGTTTTGCAACACTTCAAATATCAAGAAAAGAAAAGGAGTATCATCAATCATCATGAAGCATCATTGAAGATTTTGGTTTCACTATTTTTATCTAACATGTTTGTTCACTGTGCAGGTATAGGTGAAATTCTCATTGCTAGAGTATTTTCATTTGATATTATAGCATGTGGAGTAAAATGGGCTCCCACAAGGGTTGAGCCCAACATGTTGCCCTTTTGTTTGAGAGGGATATGAGGTGTAATTTTCATTGATGGAAGTGGCTTCAGGTCACAACAATCAGTTACATGCCAGGAAAGTCATGAAATTTCTTCAAAAAAGTTATAGTGGTAAAGCCATGACAATTCAATGTACACAATCATCACTGTAAAGTCAACATGCACAATCCAGGTTAGTTTGACAGTATTTATGGAACTTAGTTGCAAATAAATCATGAATAATGCTTGACAATAGAGAGGAATAAGGAAGTATAAAAAGGGGTCTGTAGTTCTGCACTTCACTAGATCTACATATATATTAGCTACAGTTAGAGTTAATTACAAGGTTTTTTATTGCAAAGAGAAGCTTCATAAGGTGTTAGTCGTGTGTTAGATCTAAAGCATGACAATGCATATCATAATTAGTCATGAAGGAAAACAATGCATAGAGTTAAAAGGAATCCAAGAAGTTGAGGGTTAGTTCTATGTGTTTTTTGTTGTTGGTTAGGCCGGATTTGAATCAGACAAAGTGGTGAAGAAATTTTTTGTGCACTCTAGTGTTCTATATGCATTCCTTTTGTTTCAGAGTAGTATTTTTCTATCTAGGGGATTATTGTCTTGCTAGCTTTAGATGAATCACAGTCATCTCATGGAGGTAGGGATTCGTCATTTTTGCGTGCATCTGCAGTCCAAATTTTGGGCCTACATTGTTTGGTTACTGTAATAAGAAATGAGCAGTGAGGACTTTTATGTGACTAGGCTCAACAAAAGGTGTTTTAAAGTCCTCATTTCTAATAAAATTGACCTTTCAACAAAAGCTATGATACTCTATGTTGCTTGGTGTCACAATACAAAATCTGCTTGGGTGGATGTGAAAAGCAATTACCAACAAGGCAACATCAACTACACTTCAATGTGGAATGAATAATGAAGAAGGGTTTGATTGTTGTGAAGGAAATTCTGATGTGTCAATACTGGAAATCTCAAGTGGTTTTTTGAGGTAGGGGATACCAATGTTGATACGTTTTTGGGTTTCCAAATTTAAGAAATCTGAAAGTGTTGACTTGTTCAAGAACAAGTTGGCTTTGCAAAGGCCTCGTGAAGCTGCGGAGAAAGCTAAGGCAAAGTTTTCTTCATCTTAACAAATAAATATTAATCTATCATTTATCACAAAAGATGATCATTGAAACTAATTCTTTATATAAAGGTTCTCAAAGATAGAAGAAGATACATTGTAGCCAGTTCATTATGGTGAAGCTCGTTTCAACTAATAAAGGTGTGGAGACTGTGTGTTGGTTAGTGTTGAAGGTTGTGGGGTTTTCATTTGAAATAGGTTGTATCAATGTTGAATGTGGAGTTTTTCTACAAAGCATGGGCCGAAGGTTTATGTAAATGATATCATTATCAAGGTCGTGGCGCATGCTCTAGAGGTTGAAGAATGTCACATGTTGTTCTTAACAACAACATATGTATCTATGATAAAATATCTGCATAAGTGTTACATAGTTGAAAGTGTTCAAGCTTGATTAGAAAAGTTCCCATGTTTCTCCAATATGCTAAGTTCTGCAACTTAGCAGGGGCACAATATTAGGAGACAACACTTACATTTCAATTGAGAGAGAAATTGAAATTGGATGTCATTTTCTAGATAGAGATATTTCTATAGAATGGTAAAAACATGCCACAAAAGTAGGGTATTAGATTATGATTGTTGTTTAATGAAGTCAAGGATCATCTACATAGTGAAGGGCTACAAACCCAAGCAACTTCACACTATCATGCCCCCACCAAGTTAAGGAGATCGCAAGCTTATGAAATCACAACCTTAATGAAATAAATGATAAACAACGATCGTAGTAAGAGACATATTAGGATTAAAAAGAATTTCATTAGCAAGCAATTCCAAAAAAGGCATACTAATTATTTATAAAAAATTTAAAAAATCAAAGTTTCAAGGTAGCGCCTAATTATGAAGGGGTGTAACTCATGCAAAGAAAATGGTTTGATGAAGAGGTGTGAGTCTTTCAAGAAGAAGGTATAAAGAGGAGATGATGGGAGAAAGAAGAGAATGGGAATGAACAGTTTGAGTGTTGTACTTCACATCCCCAACAATCTGCCACTTGAAATTCAGCCACTGTTGCAAAGAAAGTCACTCAGAGACAACCTCCCACTTGAATGCATTAATGATTAGATTTGATTTACCCCTTCACAAGATTTTTTCATTAATGCATGCCTTGTTGTCCATAGCCATGATTTTTCTACCATTGTCATTAATCACCACCCAAATTGTAGATAAGCACATCAAGCTCCTAATGCATTGATCAATCCATCAATGATCTATTCGAACTTATGGAATTAGTACATTTTCATTACAATCACAAACCATTACTACTTTCTTTCAACAGATAACAAAAATTGTGTTTTTGTAACTTCATTTCCATATTGAATCTTCAATTAAATTTTATCTTTAATTTCCTATCGGAGTATCCCTTGCACCTCTTATGGGTGCAAGTGCTAGTATAAATATGTTGTAGATAAATACAATTAGATGTGGTAAGTCTAAATATCAATTACCACATATTAAAGAATTTATAAGAGTAAGTCCAAAGTCATTTATAATTACTATATATCATTGAGATTTAAATCATGAGTGAGATTTAAATCATGAGTGGTGAGACACACCAAGTAAGGTTAAGGGAAAAGAATGAGGATGATGATATTTAAATTAATTTCATGATATTTAACATCTAGTGAGGTAGGATTTAATAGCCATATTTTATAAGAATATAAATAATTAGTAGTAAAGATTAATTGGTACTATGATGAGATGGGATTATTAGTATCAAATACATTAGGTTTCGTCATTACCAAAAAAAGGTCATAACAAATATAATATTAATATTAATATTAATTTAAATATTCATATTAATATTATATTATGGGTAGAAACAATGTTGATATCAAAATGGATATGCTCAACTTGCACTATAATCAGGATATTGAGGTGGCCAATACCCTCAAGAATATGAAGCAATTTCTATGCCTTTGTGTTGTTTTTTCTATTTATGCTTTCTGTTGTTGGGTCACTGTTTTTTCGCTTTTTTTTTTACTATTGGTTGTTGCTTAAGCTTTAATGTGTTTATCTATCATAGTAGCATTTTGATGTAATGTGATGTAAAGGGTTTCAAGTCCCTTCAAAACCTGTTTTTCCCATATAATCGAAACAATGTTGATAACAAAATTATTGGTGGTTATAATTTAAAATAATATTGAGCGAATGTTAATATTATTGTTAACTAGAATACAAGTACACATGATGTTAAATTAATATCGTTAAGGATGATTAAATCTAATTTTTCCATTAACAAAAGTAGATAATATAAACACCACTATTACTAAGAGTAAGGTTAGGAATGGAGGTAAAAGTAATATTGATACTAAGAAATGATGTTAATGCTAAATAGTAAAATTGAGGTTTATTATAGAAAATAAAACAATAACATGCATATCATTAAGTTGAGAATCATCTGCATATTAAAGAAAGGTGACGTGAAATTCATTAGGAAAGAATAATATGAACCTCAACTTGGAACTAAAACCATCCAAGCATAGTTGTAAATGACATCCTAAGCTTGTTGGATGATAGTTATTGGTATTCTATGCCATTAGTAAGAAAAAAAGTTGAGTGTTGTGTTATGATCTTTGGTTAAATTTATGGGCATGATAGTATCATCATAGCACATATGGTAGAGTGTTTCTACTAAGATATGGAAAATTTAGGATTTAGGATGCTTGAACTTGGTTCTTGATTTGAAATTTTGGTTTAGGATTTTGGTTTGGGGATTGGGATGTTCATACTTAGATTTGAAGCTAATATTGGGCTTTAGATAGTTAGATTTATATTTTGGTTCACTGGTTGTAGGATTTTTGTCTATCTAGGTTTGGGATTTTAGGTGTTCATATTTAGATTTGGGATGAAGAATTTAATTAGGACCAAAAATTACATATGCCATGTTGGATATTGGAACCTCATTTTCTACAGTCAATAGTGGTTGCAAATATGGTGCACACCTTTTTGTATATAGGGTACTTATTTTGAGTGGGTACCATAATTTGATTTATTTTCTTCATATTTATGTTTTGGATATTTTCTTCATTTAAATCTTTTACTTTGGTTTGATTTGTAGCTATGTTTAGTTTCTATACTTCTTTTTTCTTTGGGATCTACCTTATTATTGTGCTTCCTTTTTTATTGATGTACTTATGATGCATGTGAGACTCATTTTTATTTGTTAATTTATGTTGATATGGTGCTTCATTTCAATGCTTCGCTTCTTAGTGATTCTTAGATTTTGGATTCTTCACTTCATATGCTATTGCATCTAGATTAATTTTAAATCCCTTGTGATTGTTTCTTGGCATGATGTTATGTTGAAATCCCATTATTTCTATTATTACTTTATTACTTTAGAATAATTCAAATTATGCATTTTTTATCGCTTGATCCATGGGTTTAATATGTTGGAGGTCAAGGTTGATGGATTCGATAGATATATTTATGAAATGATTAATGTTAGAAATATATTCACAAGGGCTATGAATGGAATTTATTTCAATGTTTGCACTAGCTGAAGTTACCTTAGATATTATTGAAGTGACACCAACATCATTATATTTTTTAGTAGAAGACATATTTTCCTTGATGTTTGTGATTTACACAAACTGATATAGTTTCTAAGATTTCTTGCTCATGAAATCCTAAAATATTCCCTTTGTACCCATAACTTGACACGTTTTTATCTATAGTAGGATACTTTTTGATATGATAACATGATGCTAATCCATTGTTGATATAATAAGATGATGCTAACCCATGGCGATATCATTATAATTTTCAATTTTCTCATCTATAAGGAAAATAAATGTGGTAAAGGTTATTAGGCCAACTTAATAAATTTTGGTTCTTTATCTTTATTCACATGAGTGTTGTAGCTTGGTCCATATGCTTCATGTTATCAACTATGAATTTCTTAACCATATGTTCAATGTGATCAATCTCAACTACAACTTGATTATCAATATGATTAATTTGATCAATTTATTTATCTATGTGCACAATGGAAATAACAGTCTCATCATGGGAAGTGGGGGTTATTGGATGATAGATACAATTGGTTTGGGTTGCTTGATTTTGGATTTTTTTATGACGGATAGGAATAGCTTGGAAATTTTGGTTTTGAATTAATTAAGAGCAAGGTTGATAATGCTCTAGAAAGATCTCTTGAAGTATGTTTAATTTTTAATCAAAAATATGTATGTACAAATTTTACTTTAATATCCCCTTGATCAATACATTCTTAGATATAATCCATTAATTTCTTGCATTGATTGGTGGAATGTTTTTTAATCTTATGTATATGAGGTATCTTGGGTCTTATATAGATGTTATGAATATCATGAAATTTCATTATTTAGCTTCCCACATGTGTTGATTAATGGAGATAGTGTTGCTAGGAAGGAATTGGACAACTTGAATATGGTCTACTACATTCTTGTACTTGCTAAAGTATGATGGTACTTGAGAAGGGGTAAGACACACCTAAAATTTATTATTTTGACTTGTATTCCTTACTAATAGTCCTTGTTGAAAATTGTTTAAATATTTTTTGGATAAGCCAGTATTAGATGGTTGATTGGATGATTGATAGGATTTTTTATTAGAAATTTGATTGAATTATCAAGCTTTGGATGGTGAAGGACTTGTGTAGGAGGCTAAGGTGTCTAATTATTGTCATTGGCTTGGGAATTCAAACAAGAATTGGTGTGGATGATCATGTAGTGGAATGAAATTTCCCTTGTTAAGGTTTACATGATGATGACAAATAAAGGATTGATTAAGGCATAAGGGATAGCTAATGGTACAATGTGCTTGGTCTAAATGATCTCTAGATTGATTTAGATTAAGGAACTTTAAAAAGAGGGTCCATAGGTTCTCTCTTAGATTGATTGGATTAGATTTAATAATATGTTTGATTCAATTCGTTACACCAAACAAGGTGGAAGGCTCCCCATTAACCAACACTGAGAAGGAAGTACTCATGATGAAACTCATCAACCACATTACCCACTCCTCAACAAATGAAAAGTACCAATCACTTTTTGTAGAAAAGACCATTTGACCCTGTCATAGGATTTTTCCGTGTCTAGTTTGATAAACATAGTTGTTTCTTCTGAGACCTCCATGGAATAAATAGTTTCAGCTGCAATAACCATCCCATCCTAGATCTACCAGTCAGCCACAAAGCCCCTTGTTACTCAAAACCAGCCTGATAATCCACTGCTTCAGTCTTCCATAATAAACCTAGAAAGAATCTTATAGACCATGTTACAAGGAGCTATGGGCCTAACCAAACTCAGCCTACTAGCCCCTTCACATTTAGAAATGAGATCCAAGAAAGTAGAGTTCATAGCCCTAAATATTTATTTTTTCCCTTGGGATTTACGAACCACTTCTTTAGTAAATAAAAATTTATGATTTCCTGGAATTATTGAAAGAATTCTATTGGAAACCCTTCAGGCCTAGGAGCTTTCCCTTTGTTCATTTGAAAAATAGTGGCATCCAACTCTCCCAGGGAAATTAAGCTCGTGAGTTGCTCATTCATCTCCCTAGAAACCAAAGAAGGGATACAAGAAAGGATATAATTTTCTTCCTCCAACACATTAGAGGAATCCTCCTTGAACAAAGAGGAAAAATACTATGAATCCTCCCTAGAAATATCCACTAGAGAGGACAAATGATCACCCCTATAGTTCACAAGCTATGGGATTGAATTACCATGTCTCCTAGCCTTCACATAGTTAAAGAAAAAATTAGTTTATATCCCCTTCTTGCAACCACTCAACTCATGTCTTTTATTTCCAATAAATATCCTCCCACAAATGACACTCCTCCAGATCATTCAAAGCCTTTGACTCTTCTAAGAGGGATTCATCAAAAAGTCCAAGTTCCCTAATCCTACAAGTGATAGCATCCAAACTAGCTTGAGGAACCACCTTCACATGGAAAATATTACCAAAGAACTGACTATTCCATCTCTTGAGTTGATCTTTCACAAAATACAGTTGCTTGATAAAAGAGTACATCACCATGCCAAAATAAGGTCTACCCCAATTCCACCACTAATCCATATAATCCTATAGAGATGGCTCTCACAACCACACAAGTTGAAACTTGAAAGAGGGATTTATAGCAACATGAGCTAAAGAAGCAGATAACTTAATTGTCCAATGATCAGATCCCCTCCAGTCCAATATCTTAGAGCTGGTAGACCAAGAACCACCAATCCAAAAACAAGAAACCAAGAACCTATTGATCCTCTTAGCAATACAATTCTGACCACACCTCTTGTTATTCCAGGTATAAAGGCCATTACTAGGTTTTATATCCACTATATTTAAGAAGGAAATATTATCTCTGAGAAGAAAAGAAGATGACTCCAACCTTAGCATTCCTCCCCTCTTTTCCTCCAACCTAGTGATAGCATTAAAGTCTCTAGAAACAATCCAAGGATATAAAGGAGCAGTACCTCGAATAAATTGATATGAGACCACAAATGTTGCTTTCTAGGCATATCAGTTGGTGCATAAATATTAGATAAAAGAATAGTCTCACCAAAATCCAGACTTGAAGCAACCACAGAGATAGAATGTTTACTTAAAATCCACCAAAGAGGGGGATCTTCAAAGGGTTCCATGAGCAAGCCACACCCCCAACACTACCTTGAGCACCAATACATTGGAAATGGCCATACCACCAAAGTTATGGCACCGAGTTACACATACTCTTCGCTGAAATTTTAGTTTCCTGAATAAAAACCATATCAAGTGAATGACTTCACACAAAATTATGATTTTTTTTGTTGAGGGCTACTGTTCAAGCCCCTCATATTCCATGAAAGTATAATCATCTCTAAGGATTATAAAAATGATATTCAATAGTTTTGACATATCCTGACTCGACCAATGTCTCACTCACCATATTGATTTTATCAAAATCCTTCTTTCTCTTGGCCTTGGATGGTTTCTTAGGACCCCCTTTCTTTGAAATTTTTTGAAGAATCCCTAAGGAAGGAGAAGCCTTATTTCCTTTCTCTAAATTTGACACCATCTTCTCCATAGGGGGCTCGTCTTCTCAACCAAGACCGAATCCTCAAGCTTTTCCATAGCTATAAAAGCCACAAGAACCTCAAAAACATGAGGTTTAGATCCATATCCATTTGAGCTAAAGTCAATCCATTTGCCTGAATGCTTTGATAATCCACAGATTTAGAATCCTCCTGATCCACCTCCAAGAAACTTGATTCCAAACCCAACAAACCAAGGTTCACCTTCTATTGGCCAAGGTCATCCAACACATCAAAGCGATTGAAAAAATCCTCCTCCTGACACTCCTTGAAGATTCTTTATTGACCTTGGTTCCTATTGTAGGGTTTGACTAGAATAAAACCCTCTTTATTTGCCACTGTACCTGAAATAGGAGCCTCATCTTTATCCTCCTTAGAAGGATTATAGGGGGATTTGTTAGGAAGGGGCTCTAAAGAGTAGATCCTAGGACATCTTTTTTGCAAATGACCATACTCATGACAACTGAAATCGAAAGGGAAGATCCTCATAATCAAGTTGTTGCACCCATGAAGATGAACCCACATAAATTTCCAAAGAATCTAGAAGAGAGTTACTCAAATCAATTTCAACACAAATGCATACAAAAGTAAGTACCTTTTTATCCAGTGTTTGTTGAGAAGGACCCACCAGCTTTCCCAAAGTTAGTACCTTTTTATCCATTGTTTGCTAAGAAGGACCCATTGAATTTCCCAACAATAGAGCCACCATGTGTAGAATATCATTCTTCTAAAATTCAATTGGGAACTAAGTGAGGTGCACCTAGACAAGAACTCGATTCAGGAGCTCCTCTGAAGGATTGAAACCAATATGCTATGGCTTGATGAAAAAACCAATCTAATTATGAAAATAAGGTTCCCTCTCAAAAACTTTGTTATAGTCATCCATGCAATTAAAAACAACCATAAAAAAATTGTTGGCCATCAACATCACCTCCATTTCACCCTCATGATTTCATGTTTAGTTGGCCCAAGACTCCAAAAATAGAAGAGAACTTGCAACCCCATAAACTTACATATTAAAGTATGTTTCAAAAAGTATTCAAAATCCTCTACTATAGTGTTAGGATTAATCACCAGGATAGGCCTATCCTGGCTCCTCTTCAAATAACCATTAGTTCTTGGGATACAAGGACCCCCTGACAAAGCCATCCCCTCCATCCCTGAAGCCTTATTCAAGAAATTATTGGCAACAACACCCTTAGATGACAATGGGCTATTCACACACAACAAATGCCTAAAAATCCATAAATTGATAACAATAAAAAGCTTCATCAAAATCCAAAAAAAAAGGGTCAAGGAAAGGAAGCTAACACCTCCCTTAAACTCCTTCACCAGTTGTAAGTACTAGACAATAAAAAACATCTCAAAAAACCCCAAAAAAGACACCCCTAAAAGTAAAAGAACCCCACCCACATAGCTCGCAACACCCTAAACTAAGAATCACTTGCACCAAGCACATGCAAAGGAAGTAAAGAAAATTTAGGCCAAAAACTTGCAATCTATCTACCCATGATTTCTCCCACGTCATCCTCAGTTGATGCAGGAGCATCCAAGTTCACAAGTGATTGGTATCACCAAAAAAAAAATTGGTTTGGTTTTTGTTGTTTTGTTTTCATTTTATTTCCTTTATGGATAGTTCCACTTGGTTTGGTGACTAATTGCCAATGTTGAATATACATTTTCATCTTCTAATTAATTTCTTTGTATGATTAACTGTCAATTTATTTAAATTTAAAACCTCTTATGAGAGCTAAAATGGGAAAAGTTAGATTCGAAATTATGAAGACCAAAACCAACACGGAGTTTGAATAGTTATGAATGTGAAGAGAGATTTCTCTAAATGTAGAGGCTGAATGTGAAGGGGCATCAAAATTCAGGTGATAAAATATAGATTTGGAAAGTTAGAGGGCGTGCCTAGGTGAGGAGGAAGACCCACACCAAGTATGAAGGCAGATTGTCAATGTCTAAATTTTAAAGCATTCAATTTGTGGGTAGGACTCGTGCCATATAGGAAATGAATTGGTAAATTAAGGCATCAAAGAAATGACACAAAACTTGGTGAAAGAACACTCAAATGTTGATTTCCAAATAAGAAAAAGAGGAGCTACACACCAAAAGTGTTGCTAAGGATGAGAGTTAAGAAAAATCGATGGGAAAAGAGGCATTAGAAGCCACAAAGTAGAAGCCTTGTAAAATTCCACGTTAGAACTTGAGGAAAGAATGAGGTGCACACCAATTGCAAATTTACATGAAAGTGTGGAACCAGGGAATAGAGGAGTGTGCGCCAGGAGATGAATGAAGTGCTGGTGTACAAGGGTGTAGAATGTAGGAGGTCGAGAAAATTGAGATTGGTTGTTTGTAAAAATAAAAAAAGTAAAAGAGAGACAACATTGAGGCAATTTAAATAAGAGGAAGAAGTGAAAAAAAAAAGTGTAACTTTGATGGAATCGATTTATAAAATATAATGATTTAAGCCTTGAAACGTTCCATTAAAAGGATTTTATTTGAATAGGGTTTGATCAAACCCCCTTGGATAGAACTCCGCTAGTTTTAAACCATACCTCTAATGGAGTCTCCCCTACACCTATTGAAATGCTGATAAAAAACCACTTTTGATTTACCTTTTGGGGGATGAAATGAATTCATTTAAAATTTATGTTTTGTAAGTATGTAGTCCTTATTTTAAGCTTCCCAAAAAGTACAATTTTAAATATATTTAATTTGATTGTTATATTTATTTTTTATTTATTGTGAATGTAGGTTTTTCAATGAACATCAAGGTCTTTGTTTCACACATACAAAAAAATAGGAAAATAGAGAAAAAAAATCTAAAAAATACATTTCCTCTAGGTATTGATGTCCTTATTCCAACAAAAATAATTGAATTCTGAAACATACAAAAAAAGTTATGCCCTTTATAGTACACCTGTATACGAATTTTAATTGGTTTGACTTCAAAATTTAATTTAAAAAAATCAATAAAATATTATGAAACTAAATTCATCCTCTAGATATTGTAGTTACAAATCTAAATTTGAAAAAATTAGAATTAACAATTATGTGGTTTATAGTACACATCACTCTTTAAAAATGATGTTTAATGTTAAAAACTAGTTATCGGAGGAGATGGAAAAATAAATGCAATTTGATTCCAATATTTTTAGAATCTATAGACAAAATGTCACAAATCACTAGTTTGCATCATCTTCAAATTCCTCACGGTTTAGCAACTATAGGTGTCTGAAAGTGAATATTTAGTTCAAAATGTTCATTTCAATGTGATGCACGAGCATCTAGTGGTGTAGGGCAATCTTGCATCACCCAAAAAAATGTTTTCGTTACTTTTTTTAGTTGTTTTGAGTCCCATGATCGCACATAAGGGGTATAAGATAGTCAGAAGTCAAAAATAATGAAAATTGGTCCCTTACTATTTTTAGTAAGTTAGCCTAAATGGGCTTGTATGGACCTAAAAATTTACCCGAAGGAGCCGAGATGAAAAAAAAAATTGGTCACGAAAGAATCACCTCAATACCCTGAATGGTTTGGGAGAAATTAAAGTTTCCATCCTAAGAAATTTCTCCAATGCAGCTTCAAATTCAAATATAAAAATTTATAGGCCCTGAAATAGCTTGAAATGTGGATGAACTGGCCTACGGTGGGTTCATGCATTGTAGATCTCTTTGAGAGCGTTCCAATGATATGAAATAATAGAAAATTGGACACCTGCATCAAAAGTTATGGCCCCATGAAGTTGCCCCTCTAAAGAGTGAGTTTCATTAAAATTTCTTCCTAGGCTAGAAATCAGACAACAAGACTTTTGGCGCCAAAACAAGAGGGAAATTTTCACTTTCTAAAACATTCTAGGGTGGTTATTGGGTAAAATAAAAAGGAATATGAGGCCCAGGTTGTAGAAGGTGGCTCCATTAGTGCAAATTGTGGCTTCAAATACTAGTTTTTCTTTTAGAATTGATTTTTTTGTAATGAATCAAGTCCATGAGGTTGTAGCATGTAAGTTTGAATCTATAATTTCATTTTTTGAAAATAATTGAATGTGGGTTATTTTTTGTCTCGCATCTTTTGTGTTGATATCAATTATTGTGTTTTACGAGTTTGGGCAGTGTAGCCCTCATCAAGTGGTATTAGAGCAGGAGTTCTTGAGTGTGTAGATAGAATGTTGAATGTGAGGCAATTTACACTAGGACTTGTGGTTGTGGGTCTATGAGAAAAGATGCCTCCACGAAGAAAACATGGTGGAAGAAATGTTGGGGTAATAAAAGAGGGTTTTAGAGCCCTAGTCCAGAGACAAGTTCAAGTGTTGCAAGAGGAGCTATGTAGAGGAGTTGATGTCAGAAGAAGAGATGAAAGTGAGGATGAGGCTAAAGATGAGGAGCCATTCGAAGAGGAAGCACCAAATGTAATGGATCCTAGAGAATTTAGATTGATTAGGGCCATTTCCAAGATTGGAAAGAGGCTAGAGATAGAAGTTTCTAATTTTTCTAGAAACCTAAATCCAGAGGAGTTGATCGATTGGATCAATGACATGGAAGAGTATTTTGAGTATGAGGAAATAAAAGACCTAGATAGGGTCAAATTTTCAAAGACAAAATTGAAAGGCCATGCTAGAATATGGTGGAAAGAAGTCTAACTAGAAAGAAATAGAAGAGGAAAAGAGAAAATAACAAGATGGGATCAAATGGTGGAAAATTTGAAGAGAAAGTTCATTCCTAGGGACTATGAGTTGGATTTATTGAAGAAGATGCAAAGGTTGAAATACGAAGGAAAATATGTTAAGGAGTATATAGAAGAATTCTACCGAGTCTTGATCAGAATAGGTCATTCTGAGGCCAACAAGGAGAAAGTTTTCCGTTACATAAATGGGTTGAAGCTGAGCATTCAAGAAGAGTTAAGTCTGGTAAGAATGTCTACCATTGAAGATTCATATCAATTTTCTTTGAAGGTAGAAGAAAAGTTGAATAGAAGATTTGAAAGAAAGCAAAGAGGTGGGGGTCGTATTGGAAAGACTAGTGGACGGTCATATGAAGGTCGAAATGAAGATCAAAAGAAGGTTGAAGGATCCAGTAGTAGCCAAAACCAGAAATGACATAACACCTACCGTCCTCGTGATCAAAATAATGGAGATTAAAGAGGAAAAGGAAGATCTGGAGGAGGACCGGGAAGAGGAGGCTTTCATGGAACCTATTTCTAGTGCGGAGAAGGACATAGATCCTATGAGTGTCCTCAACATCAATGAAGGACAAATAGAAGACCTGAGGGTAATGCACGAGTTGCACATGTAGATGAAAATGTTGAGTCTCACATTCTGATGATGCAGAAAGAGGAGAGGTTCTTGTTACCAAAAGAGCCTTGTTGAATGAGGAGAAGGAACCAACTCAGAGGAAGAATTTGTTTGGCACCAGATGTAAGTGTGAAGGTAAAGTTTTCAATATTATTATTGATGGAGGTAGTATTGATAACCTTGTTTCAGAAGAGATGGTTAGTAAGTTGCAATTAGAGAGAAGAAGGCATCCAAATCCATACCAAATTGCTTGGTTATAGAAGGACCATAAAGCTTTGGGAAATGAACAATGTCTGGTAAGGTTCAAGATTGGAAATTACCATGATGAGGTATTGTGTGATATTATGCCTATGGATGTTTGTCATATGTTGTTAGGAAGACAATGGTAGTTTGATCGATGAGTAGTACATGATGAACATGCCAACACCTATTCTCTGACAAAGGATGGAGTTCGTCATAAGTTGAAGCCCTTGAAAGAGGCAGAGGAAAAGGTATGTAATAATATAAGAATTTATTTGGTTGATGGAAGAAAGTTCCTAGAAGGTATGAGGCATGAGCATATGTGCTTTGCATTGATCCCTAGAGTTGATAAAGAAGATACTAATGAGGTACCTATAGAGGTTTCATATTTGTTGAATGAGTTTCAAGCTATTATTTATGATAACATGCCTAAAGGATTGCCTCTAGTAAGAAAGATTAGTCATCAGATGGACCTGATTCCTAGAGCCAGTTTTCCAAATAAGGTAGCTCATCGTATGACTCCAACAGAGAGTGAAGAGTTGAATAGACAAGTGCAAAAGTTATTGCAGAAGGGATTGATCAGAGAGAGTTTGAGTCCATGTATAGTACCTATAGTACTAGCACCAAAGAAGGATGGGGAATGGTGGATGTGTACATATTCTAGAGCCATCAACAAGATCACCATCAAGTATATATTTCCCTTGTTGAGAATGGATGGCATTATGAATTGTTTGAGTGGAGTTGAGTACTTCATGAAGATCAGATATCACTAGATCTGGATTAGAGAAGGAGATGAATGGAAGAAAACCTTTAAAACCAAAGAGGGCCTATACGAGTGGTTAGCCATGCCTTTTGGGTTGACCAATGCACCAAGAACATTTATGTAGCTTATGAATGAGGTATTGAAAGAATTTTTAGAAAAAATTGTTATTGTTTATTTGGATGATATTTTGATTTTAAGTAAGACATTAGAGGAGCACTTGATGCATATTCGAAGAGTCTTTGAGAAGCTAAGAGGGGAGAAGTTGATTAATTTGAAGAAATGTAGCTTTGTGAAGAGAGAGATGGTGTATCTAGGATTTGTTGTCTCAACAAAGGGTCTTAAAATGGATCCAAAGAAGGTGAGAGATTATTGAATGGCCTACCCCTAGAAGTGTTACAGAGGTAAGATCATTTCATGATCTAGCAAGTTTTTATAGAAAGTTTATTAAGAATTTTAGTAGTATTTGTGCACCTCTAACTAAAGCAATGAGAGGGGATAGAAAAGAGTTCAAAAGCAGCCAAAAGTTTTGATATGTTGAAGAAGAATGTGACAGAGCAGCCTGTTTTGGCACTTCCAGATTTCAATAAGGTATTTTAGGTAGATTGTGATGCTAGTGGCACTGCCATAAGAGTTTTTTTCAGTCAAGAAGGTAAGTTGGTTTCCTATTTTAGTGAGAATTTTTTTATCACAAAACCAAGCAGCACTCGTTCCACGGATAACCCTCTATGAAACTTGTTCGTTTCCTAGGTTCGTGAAGTTCAAGCACACAAAACAACACAATTTTCAATCCACCTTGAAATGCATTCCAAAGTCTCAAAGACTATGTTTGAGCATCCCTATGTGTTCGTCTCGCGAAGACCTTCGAAATGAGTACCTTTGCGAGCTCACATTCTTCATACTTGGTGAAATTGTGAAAAGTGCAAAGGTTCCTGAAAAAAGTGCTCTAGCTTTTTAATGAAAATGAGCTAAGTATAAAAAGTGCAAGGGTGGAATTTTTTAGTGCCACTGCACTTAAGAGAAAAATAGACTTTGGGAAAGGGCACTGATTTTTAGCGCCCTTACACCCATTCTTCATACTTAGCCAAAAAGTGACATGGGCAGTGATTTTTGTGTTGATTACATTTTTCCCAATTTTATGCCTTTTGTTTCACCTTAACTGAACCTACGACTTATGTTACATTTATTGCTTTTGTTAATCAATTAAAATTGATTTCTAGTTCAAGTCACTTCATTCCTACCATTTCTCTTTCATTCTTGTTTGAGCTAGAGACTTCTCATCGACCTGTGAGATTGTGCTTTGTAGATTTCTTTGTTCAAAATTGAAGTTTTCTTTTGCTTTCTGAAGGTAAGTCATTTTTCTCCCATCGTTTCTTTCCTTCCTTTCATTTTTTAGAAAAAAATTGTAAAGTTTATTTGTTTTGCAAACATGTTCGGGTTTTCTTTGTTTTCTTTGTTTATTTTCTTTCATTTCCATCATGTGTTTCTTATCTCTTCTCCATTCTTCCATCGTTTCTTCAAATGCATGTTGGTTCTTCTTTCCTTACGCATTTGAGTTTCTAATCTTGCCCTTTTCTCCAATTGAGCATTCTTCATGGTTTTCCTTAGGGTTTTAATTTGTCTTAGTGCGTTCCCTTGTATTTCCTATCATTTCTCTCATTCCAAGTGATGAAAACGTGCATGGGTTTTTAATGATGACTTGTTTCATGGATAAAAAAAATGAAGGCCATGACGGTAGAATGAAAGGCCATTACACCAAGACGCATTCTAAGTATCAACATTGAAGGACACATGTATTTCCATGTCCAAGCGTACTTTTTACACACTCTTGCACTTCATCATTGTTTTTCTTCACTGATCGGGCTACATTGGAGTGATTTTCGATCATTTTCTAGGGAGCTAATTCTCCACACCATTACACTTGCAACTTTGTGCCTTCAAGAACCCAAGTGTCAAGGTAGGATTTTTTAGTGCCCTAACACATTACTTCAAACTTAATTAATGTTGCAGGTGCAAGGGAGTTGATTTTCAGCAACATTGCACCAAGTTGAAATTCTCCAAACTGCAAGGGCACTAATTTTTAGCGCCCTTACACTTTTGATAACTTTTTCTCCAAAATGCTTCAAATTTCTAGCTTCGCTCTGAACCCCGTTTCTCCACTCGTGCATCATTTTCTGTGCTTTATCACTCGTTTCACACTTTCTCAACATCGTTGCTCGCTTCATGCATCCTAATGCTATTTTTTAACTAATGTTTGTTGATTCCACATCTTGCAGTCCTTTTCCGATCTCATCAAGGGATTGTCGAAGTTGTTTCTTGTTGATCCAATTGCTCTTAGATGATAGCCAAGAGACCTCCATCGTCTTCAAAGGCTAAAAACAAAATGAAATACAAGTACCAAGGTGTTTATCTGCCGACTATAGTGATTTCAAAGGTGGATGAGATAAAAGACACCAAGGTCGGTCATCAAGACCTCGTTGATTTCATGGAAAGAACTGAGAATAAACCTATTGAAGATTCTTTGAGAGCCATTGTGCAAAATAATTTTCATTTGGTGTCCACATTCCCTACATCTGCACATAATATAGAATTTTTCCTCCAAGTTGCATCCCATTACATTAGGGAAAGCATAAGTGTGATTGATTCTTTTGGGCATGAGATATTGAGACTTGACACTAACTTCTTTGATAATGTTTTTAGAGTACCACAGATGGAGAAGTACACTGATATCTCAATACAACAAGTGCAAGAGGTCTATGACTCAGATCCCAACAAGGATAAATACCTAATAAATAGTCAATGATTGAAAGAACCTATGAACACTATTTCAAGATGGTCGAAGGGACTTCTGCAAAGTGACTTCAAGGAAGATGTCAGGGACATGATCACACTTTTGAGCAGAGTGAATGGATTGCCTAAATCATCCTACTCATGTCTGGATGTATGAATTCATTAGGATCATAAGGAGACAACAGGTTAATATTGATTGGGGCAAACATATCAGTGATTAAATACATGAACAACTAATCAATGTACCAACCACCTTGAAGTTCTACATGACTTCTTACTTGGTGTATGCTACAATTGTGATGAGGTAATTTCTGGGTCTATGCACAAAAGGGAGCTGACACGCCATACCTGTGTACAAATTTTTCTATCAACTAGAGCTGAAGGAAAGCCTTCACCATTTTAGGAGGGTTACCGATGCTTTCTTCGCGCCTTTGCTTTTCAGCTTTGATCTGACTCTCGAGAAGAAGAGAGTATCATATGAGGCCTACAAAGTGGTAAGTAAAGTTGAATGCATATTCCTAAAATTTTAAACTTTTACTTACCTAAGAGTAGGGTGCTACAAGGGGTTCCCTTACATGTTGCCTAGATACCCCTCAGATGAGTGGATTCTCATGGAGTTATGGAGATAGCTGATTTCAGTTCACAAAGAATAGATGAAGATTCACAAGCCAGGATTCAAGTTCCCATTAACAATTAGTAGGTACACCATTAGAAGTGTACAAAAAGAAAAATTGGTCTATGCAGAAATGTAGGTCATGACAATCAAGACCTATAGATAAAGATTTGATTTTGACTACTAAAATGTGAAAAAGAAGTTGAAAAAGAGTCATCAACATAGGTATCGCTTTGAGGACATTTTGGATGATTGCAAAGATGAAGAGGCCATTCATAAGATGGATTTTTGCAGGCTAACCGTACAAAAAATTAGAGATCTTGGTGTTGCTGACTTAACAGAGGATTTCACAAATCTTGGTGACATCATGAATGTTGCCTATGATGAACAAGAAATCTCCAAGAGACCCTTTCCTGCAATTCAATGGTCCAAAAAGGAAAGTGTTTCAAGTGAGGTTGGCACCAATATTGGCTAACACTATAGAGTGGTTACACAAGCACAACTTTGAGGTGAAAAATTTCAGAACAAATTCTAAGGGAGAAGAATTCAGAGCAGAAGCCAGCAGATAGCAAGAACTTTGCATGAAAGATAAACCTGTCCCATTCCCACTTCTTAATGAAGAGGCCCTAGGATCAAGTTCACTATTGGAAAGGAGGACACACGGGCTGTCCTAATAGGAGAAACTACGATATTTGAACCATCTTGCTCCAAAGGAAAGGGGGTTGTTTCTGAAGAGATAGATTTCGATGAAGAGGAAAATTCAAGTGATCAATCCACTGAAGAAGAAGATTCAACAGAAGCAGACTCTCATGAGGAAGAATATTTTAAAGGCGAACAAGAGTCACAAGGTGATCAAGAAGGTGAACCAAAGTTAGAAGAGCAAGAGGATGATCAACATGAACTCGGGAATGATGAAGAAATAACTATGTCTCCTTCTGAGAATGTATTTGAAGAACTTCCCATGAAATCATCACCTATAACTTCAAATGTTCCTCGTACACCTACAAATCCAAACAATTCTCCACCACCTATTCCTACATCACCTATCCCTACATCTGCAATACCCACAATGGACATTTCACCTACCCCTGTAGCATCATCTGTACTTGATACCCCTTCAGTGACAAGTATACACACGGTTGACTTTTTTTCAAGTCCTCCATCATCCATTCCTAGCCTATCATTGCCATGATATGATATCACTTCAGAGATTGATTTTAATCGGTTCATGAATGAATCCATTCATGATCAACTCAATGTGCAAACCATAGGAGTAGTTATGATAGACACTACACCCATTGTCATGATACCAATCGTTACTTCAAAAGTGACGGTGAAAACAGTGTTTACGATTAACCTAGAAGCTCGTACCTCCTCTCTTCCCCCCTGGTTGATATCTCAAATATTGAAGCGAAAAAAGTAAATGATTTCTCCAGAAGAGCTTGATCTTGAAGAGATAGTTCCTCCAAAAGCTAAGGGGAAGAAAAAGGAAAAAGTGTATTCATGGCTAAATGTTGACAAGACTGGTCATAAATATGCAAAAAATGGCATACCACCTTAGGAGGAAGGAGATGTCAATATGGAGGATTACACAATGACAAGGGTTCAGCTTGGCAAGGTCACAAATGAAAGTGCAAAAGCAGATGCATAAGTGACTTTGGATATACTAGCTAGAAGACTGGGAAAAATGGAGTAAGCTCGAAACATGTACAAACAGAGGGAAGATCATTATGCCACTATTGTAAGGAGACTTGCAAGATCTTCAAGTAATTCACAATCATTAGCAATGGTAAGTGCTGAGGACCCAGCTATCAGGAAGTTTGAGAAGTTTTCCTCCAAAGGAAGAGTGTTTTACGATTTCATCAAAAATATTGTAGAACACGGTTCTCAAATTATAGTTGTTGCGGATGAAAAAGCTACTCTAATAGCCAAGCTCAAAACATAGCTTGACAAGAAGGAGAATGTACTTTCCCAAGAGCGCAGAGAAATGGAAAATTTCCTATCATTGTGGTTGGATATGAAATAGGCAAAGCTCAGTAAATTGGTGGAAGCCGGGGTGATTCCCGACAAGGAGAAATACATAGAGGTAAGAGAATCATTGAAGCATCATATTCAAATAATTGAATCTCTTACAAAAGATCTCCACCAAGTACAAGAAGATGTTGAAGGGCATCGTGCTATTCTTGAAAGAGGAATCAAGGAGTTACCGGGGCAGCTCCTTGAAGAGAATCGTATCTTCCTACCAGCCACAGAACTTTCCCAGATCTTCAAAGAAGCCATCATGAAGCTAGTAGACAGTGCAGACTTTTTAGAAGCCTCTCTAGATGTCATTTGTGATACAAGACTTACTCTTGATAACCTTAAGACGCATCTTGATAGGTGCAAAAAGGTTCACTCATCTTCCATGAGAAAGATCACAAGGATTCACACCATTGTGGATTACACTGTTGGTCCGAATGAGAAGTTTATGCAGGAGACTAGGAAGAAGTATAAAGACTTCCATGCTCAAGAAAGGAACCATGAAGATTCTTGATCTCTAGTGTTAAATTTTTTGATGCTTTCCTTTATGCATCTTGTAAATAGTTTCTAACATCTTAAATGTCTTTTCTCAAAATGTACTTACACCGAAAATTTGAGATGTAATTTCTTGAAGACAAATTACATTTTGACTTTAGTCAAAGGTGAGATTTTCCTAAATTGAGTCACCTAACTTTCCTAACTTTTCTCAACTAATTTCCTAATTTTTCTCATCCCTCTCCTTTATATATATGAGGGATTTCTATTGTAAAGCTCACCTTTAGTATTTTGCAATGAAGTGCTACCCTTTTTGAAGCAGATTTGTGAAACTTTGTGTTCATATTTTGTGAATGAAATCTGATCAATAAAGAAGAGAATTGCATACTAGACTTTGCATTGGAATCAATAATCTTGTGGATTGATCTTTTTGGTGGTGATTATTGGATGATATTTGTAGGACTTCAAGTAATTTATGTAAACTTTGTGTTGCATTCCTTATTTGGATTTAAGTTTATGTTTGGATACTTTTGTTGAATGATTTATGAGACTTTGCGCATGTAATTGTTCATGTTGTTTGAGGAATTGTTGTGTCTAAGAATATTTTGTGCTTCTAAAGCAACAAACGACACGTCTCTCACAAATCCATCATTGAAAAAGCTACGAAATGACTTTGTGGCTTCGTGAGCTTTCCCTTTCCCTTTTCTTTTACTTGTTTATTATTAATCTCATCTAGTATCTCTACGCTTTTCTTTGACAAGATAGAGATATTGGAATTATTGCTCATTGTTAGTTTAGATTTATTGTGAATTTAGAACTTGCAACAGTGAAGCATTATAAACATCTTCTCTGAAAAAAGAGAGAAGCATGAATGCGACACACACCCCCCATTTTGTAAGTATAATGTGTATTGTGTAAATACTTTAACCAATTTTAATATAGCTTCTATTAGCAATAAGAAGGGATCCTCCCCTTTTTGAGAGGAAAGATTTTATCTCACATAGTTGTGGTTGAAGTTCTAGTCTTGTAATTTGTTGAAAATAGGATTACATAATTTTCACCCAACAAAATTGAATGATGCTAAGAAGAAATATTTTGTCTATGATCAAGAATTCTATGGTATAGTTCAGGCTTTGAAGAAATGGAGACACTATTTGTTGCCAAAATAATTTATTTTATATACTGATCACCAGGCTTTGCAATATCTCAATATTCAAGGAAAGCTAAATCAAAGGCACTTAAAATGGGTTGAGATTTTGTAGAGTTATACTTTTGTTTTGAATCACAGGAGTGTAAGGTTAAACAAAGTTGTAGATGCCTTAAGTAGAAGGATTTTTTTTTTGATATAGATGAACATAAAGTTTGTTGGTTTCAATGAACTCACGAGTTTGTATCTAGAAGATCTAGACTTTGCAAAAGCTTGGAAGGCTTGTTTGGAACCTGTTACATTGGATAGGACAAGGTGGTTGGATTTCTTAATCCAAGATGGGATGTTGTTTAGAAGGAAGCCAATTGTGCATTCCAAGGAGTTCTATGAGAGAATCTAATCAAGGAGAAGCATAGTGGAGAGTTGGTTGGAAATTTTGGTCGAGATAAGACCATTATTCTTGTTAGTGAGAATTATTATTGGCCATAGTTACAACAAGATGTGTAGAAGTTTGTACAAAGTTGCAGAGTATGTCAGATGGAAAAAGGAACAAGTTAGAATATTGGATTGTATTATCCATTACCTGTACCTGAGAGGCCATGGGAGGATATTATCATGGATTTTATTCTTGGATTGCCAAGGACATAGAGGGCATGATTCCATATTTGTGGTGGTGGATAGATTTTCAAAGATGGCACATTTCATTCCATGTCATAAGACCAGTGATGTTGTTCATATTGCATAGTTGTTTTTAGAGAGGTGGTGAGACTACATGGTCTACGTTAGAGTATAGTCTCCAACAAAGATACTAAATTTGTTGGTTATTTCTAAAGGACATTATGGAAGAAGTTGAAGAAAGATTTGAAGTTTAGTTCTGCACATCATCGACAAACTGATAGAAAAATAAAGGTGGTGAATAGGAGTTTGAGTAACTTGCTAAGATGCTTAGTAGGAGACTAGCTCAATGATTTGATTATACCACAGGTGAAATTTTCTTAAAAAAAATTTGTCAATAGGAGCATTGGTAAATAAACATTCTAGATTGTGTATGGGAGTAGTCCAAGAATTGCTTTTGAACTAAGAAAGATGGATAAGGGGGGAAGAGTAGTACTAAGGCCAAAGATTTTGTTGAGCAGCTGAAGAATTTTCATGAAGAGGTGAAGACATGTATCAATAATATGAACTCACAATATAAGGCTAAGGAAGATAAAAAAATGAGGCATAAGGAGTTCCAAATAGGAGATGAATTCATGGTTCATTTGCAAAAGGAAAGGTTTCTAGTTGGTACATACAACAAGTTAAAGATGAAGAAGTTTGGACCATGCAAGATCCTAAATAAGCATGATTCAAGAAATGCATATGAGGTAGAGTTTCTAGATGAAATTCATATTTAACACATGTTTAACATTTCAGATTTAATAAAATATCATGAAGAAGGAATTGATGAAGAAACAATAGAAGCATAGTGGAATATGCCAACACCTACTTCAGAAAAGGATGAGATAGAAGAAATTTTGGATAGTCATATGGATAGAAGCACAAGAAATAGACAATATGTCAAGTACTTGGTGAAATGGAGAGGAAGGCCTGTTGAAGATTCATCGTGGTTGTCTAAGGTTGAGGTTAATCATCTTGGTTTCCCTCTAACTCCTGAGAAGTGATAGGGTCACTTTTTCAAATTACCCTGGGTGTTTGATGCAAGAGCATCTAGTGGTGTAGGGCAATCTTGCATCACCCAAAAAAAATGTTTTCTTTATTTCATTTAATTTTTTTGAGTCCCATGATGGAACTTAAGGGGTATAAGACAAACATAAGTCAAAAATAACAAAAATTAGTCACTTACTATTTTTAGTAAGTCAGCCTAAATGGGCTTGTATGGACCTAAAAATTTACCTGAAGGAGCAGAGCTGAAAAAAAATTTGGTCATGAAAGAATCACCTCAATACCTTGAACGGTTTAGGAGAAATTAAAGTTTTGTCTCGAGAAATTTCTCCAATGCAGCTTCAAATTCAAATATAAAACTTTAGAGGTCCTGAAACAACTTGAAAAGTGGATAAAATGACCTACAATGGGTTCATGCATTGTAGATCTCTTTGAGAGCTTTCCAACAATATGCAATAATAGCAAATCAAACACCTGATCAAAATTTATGGCCCTACGAAGTTGCCCCTCTAAAAAGTGAATTTCATTAAAATTTCTTCCTAGGCCAGAAATCAAATGGTGAGACTTTTGGTGCCAAAAAAAAGGGAAATTTTCACTTTCTATAACATTCTAGGGTGGTTATTGGGTAAAATGAAAAGGGATATGAGGGGGTTGTAGAAGGTGGCTCCATTAGTGTAGATTGTGGTTCTGAATAATATTTTTTCTTTTAGAATTGTTTTTGTTCTAATGAGTCAAGTCCACGAGGCTGTAGCATGTAAGTTTGAATCTGCGATTTCATTTTCTGAAAATAATTGAAAGTGGGTTATTTTCTATCTCGCATCTTTTGTGTTGGTATCTATTGTTGTGTTTTGTAGGTTTGGGAGGTGTAGCCCTCATCACAATGTCAAGTTTGACCAAAAAGTGTAACCCACTATTGTGGGATCACCCTCACCTGATGGAAGTGTCATTTGTTGTAACTAATAGTGTCTGACTTGAAAATTTGCTAACAATTCATGATTGAAATTAGAACTTGACTTGAATATTTCAATCTTAGTTGCATTCAAAGTTATCAATGGTTTGATGGAATCCAAATCAATCTTCCTTGTATCCTCCATCTTCTTTCTGAAATCATCCTTTCCAATGAATTATTCAATTGTGTCAAAATCCTTTGGAAAACCAAGCTCTATCAAGTTCATTACCTTTTTATCCAGCTTCTTCATCTTTTTTGCAGCCTGATTTGGAAATTCCTCTGTTTCACATATTCTCAAATACTTGTGAATTATAGATGACACCTTCATTGAGGCATCAATCCGAACATTAATTCCTTTTGATTTCAATTTATTATCACTAGCTTTGTAGACTATTTGCAAACTTTGATTTGTAATTTTCTCAGTTGAAATCACATATTTTTTGTCCATTACATATTTCTTGAGCTTCCTATTATGTACTATCAGATCATTAATCAATTGAAATAATTCAAAAAAATGATCAACCCTCTACACTATTTACTCCTAGATATTTTGTTTCATATGCCTCATTGTTTCTCTACAAAATACAGTTAACTTATTTTGACAAGAGTTTATTTCATTTTTTGCTTCCCTCAACTTTGCACCAATCTTTCACTATTTTTTCTCTCTTCCTCCAATTTTTTTTCCCAATGTTTTGCTTTTGCTAGGTTTTGTATTAATTTTTCTAAAGTGTATTTTCATCATCATATTTAGTTTTTCTTTCATCTAACCTTTGCTTCAGTTCATTCAATTCCATCTCTGTTTGTTTATCTTCTTTGCTTGTAGATGTAGAGGCAATTTTTTTATTCTTTTTTCTAATTCATTGCTCTTGTTATCTATTGCTTTCCTCTTTGATTTCTCTTTTTCTAGGTCCTTGTGTAACTTTTCTATTAGAATCTGCAACCTTTTTTTCTCTCTCTTGCTTTAGAAATGGTGTGTACACGAAGTCATTGTTCTTTTTTGATACATTAATTTTGTTAGAATTTTTGTATCCAAAAAAATCCAATTGGAAATTGCTCACCTAAAATTTAGAGTGATCCATTTGATTCTCTAGTTTATTTTGAACTGTGGGAACAACAAATATGTACTCCATGATTTTTGTATTTACGTCAAATGTGGGTAATACACTGGGTGTTGGAAGCTCTGAAGTTACAATAGAGGTACTCTCTATTAGTTGCTTGCTTTCTTTTTTATATATATTTTATTTCTTTTTAAACTCATCATTGTAATCAAAACCTAGGTTCATAGAAAAAATGGAATGCTTGAATGGCGAAGGAGTACTTGTAGTGATGAGAACACCTCTAATTATCTGAGACCAAGCCTGAGGTTGAGAATAAGCCATTGTTGTTGCAGTAACACTAACTGGAGGAGTGCTTGGAAATAACTCTTTTGTGATGGAAATTAAGGTAGTGTTACTAGTACTGGTAGTTGGACTTGGACCTGTCATAATCCTTTGCTTCTTTAAAATACCTTGATCATTGGGTGTCTATATAGTATCTTGTATTTTTGGCCTCTTGTATGTAATTTGTTGTTGTGGTACATGTTGGCCACTATTAGTACTACTACCCATACCATCACCACCAATGGTAGTGTTTTTTGCACTAGATTCTCCACCATGGGCATGTTCTAGTTGTGATTTTATCTAACCATGAGGATTATGAATTGAACCTATAACAAAATGAATTGTTTCAACTATCCTTGTATGCCCTTGGGCTATTTTATTAGCTCTGAGGCCTTGCAAATCACTAGTTTTTCTATGGCTGGCCTCTATTTCCATCCAAATTCTTGGTCCTTTGGACCCCAAACCACCATGATCATAACCCATTTTTTGGGGCTATGGTTGCTCCTAAAGTATATGTTTATTTTGTGTTCTCACTTAAACCGTATTTGAATTTTCTTGCATATTATACACTGTGTTCTTCCCTATCATCATCAAATTCATCATCAGTTTCTTCACATTCAAAGGGATGCTCTTTATTCCACAAATTGCTAAAATCATAACCTTCTTTGATCTCTTGAAATGTTGCACTAGTTTTTGGTTCACCTAGATCCTTCCTCATAGACCAAAAGGCAATAATTTTTTATTGTGTTCATTTTTTTTACAAGCCGTTTTTAGAGAATTTGGTATTTTTACTTTAGTATATGGTAGATCACCTTTTCATAAAAAATGCATACCTTCGGATTTGCTTCTTTTCCTTTGTTGATGCAATTCCATAATTTTTGCTAGCAATTGTTCAAAAGAAATACCTTTCTCAGTAACAACTTTCTCCATTGCTATTTTGACCTCATCCCAAGAATCCTTGTTTCTCAAGTTTTCAAGAAAGGGTTTACTTTGATGTTGAATTCTACTTGCAACATTCTTATTGGCCACAATCCTTAATTTAATGTTGTCACATGGATCATACTACCAGTGAGAGACAACATCAAATTAATTTATTTTCAAAAGTTCATGTACCACACTAAATTATTTTCTCTTGAATGTGAACCCTGCACATGAAAAAGGTAAAGAAGGAAATATGCTCTTCTTTTGCTGACTGACAAAGTATAGTTGATCATTACTCTCCATCTACCATACATATTCCAATGTAAAAACCCTTTTTGTCAAATGTATTAGAATTTTGTATGGCTCTACTCCCGATCCATAAAATCTTAGCATAGTATATTCTTCCATCAAGTACCAATCAACCAATTGTATTTCTTTTCCTATTTGAATATAATTTTTACAAGACATAGGCAATCTAGGCATTGGAGTATTTGTAATTGCTTGATACAATGGAGCCAAGAAGTAGTCTACAAAAATATTGTAGTTCCTTCAAGAATCACGCATCCTTATCATTTCCTACTTAATTTTTCTCCCCTATCTTTGTCTAGGATTCTATTATGGTGATCAATTCTACCAAATCCTCATATGAAGAACAAATATTTTCATCTACTTCTGCTATATTGTGAGGGGTTAGCCCTAAAATAAACCACTCAATTAATTTATCTTATGTGAAGGTTCTAATTTTCTAACCACACTTTTAAATTATTTTTGATCATATTTTACTAATTCCTCAGTTTTTTTCATCTTCCATATTTTATTTATGGTTTTTGTTCATACATTGAGTGACTGAAAAATTGTCAAAAATAAGTCACTCAATTCTTTACATATTTTATCATTCTTAAAGGGAAATATTTAATGCACCATCTTAGTGCTTCATCATTTAGATTATCAACAAAATTATATAATTGGGCCTAGTCAACATTAATGCTAACCCCACTCTAATGAATCTCCAAGGTAAAGAGATGTTAATATTACCCTTGGTGTATTTACCACAAATTGGGAGCTTAATCATATGTGCATCCATATTTGGTGGAGATAAATGTGTTCTTAATTTTTTTTTATGGTTAGGGATTATCCTTTCTCCTAATCTATTCTATACTCTTGGAGTTATTTCTCTCTTTTTATCACAGAATTTTGGGAGTTGTTTTCGAAACTTTGTTTGTTGATGAGAAAATACAGATTTTGTCTCTTGACAATTTGTAGGGTTAGAGTGCATGAATGAACAAGTATCCTTCAATCTTCCTTCAACTCATTTCAAATCTACAACCTACACATGAGAAGAGGGGAAGGGTTTTTCCATATAGGGGCTTGGTTAGGTTGAACCCTTTGTTGGTATTTCTACCTCCAAAATGGTAGATTATGATAAAAGAGAGTGTATACTTGGTTGGATAGAGACTAATAATAAATAATTAATGAATTGGAAACCTTGTTGCAACTCACCACTCACATCCAATCTCCTTGATGGATTGAAGTCAAACTCATCACCTTCAAGGATCAATTATTTTTTGAATTAATTTGATCACCTACAAGTGTTAGTGATCATAAACAAAATTCATGTGAACATGAACACAAACTCACATAACATAACATGATTCTTGAATGATGAAATTCTACAATAATCTTGATAATTCTACTCCTGACTACTCTTGAATTCTCAATTCTTCTTCTTCAAATTGCAAAGGAATCCTATTAAGATTAAAATAGTGAAAATACTTTGTATTTATATGTAATTATTCTAATTTTGAAAAACTCAAATAACAATAGTCGACATTTAAAATTGAAAATCAAAATAATTAATTACCGACATCGACATATTTCAATTTGGAGCCAAATTAGATGGTCTAGGGTGTAGTATGCCCTAGACCATATCCACCTTTTTTAGGGATTAAATGTGTTAAGGGAAAAATATTAAATGCATAGCTTGATTTCCCAATAGTATTTATAAAAATGAGAAATTTAATGCATATTAGATCCAAGCACTTGGGGGGAGCTAAACCTAGTGTGAAATTATTAAGGGTGACATTTTTTGACACTACATTTAGCCCCCACTTTAGTAAGAGTATGAAATTACACTCAAACTCATGCTAAAGTACAAATAGGTTGAGGGGTTCAATTATCCAAATAATGAGGAGATAGAATGGCATTGAATCTAGGGGAAGTACTATCCCCCAAGATTCAAGATCCTATGACAAGAAAACATGATGACAAAATGAACACGCATGCGAAGTGAAATGTAGCATGGAATAGACACTACACATAACATAGTGGAAAAAACAAAACAAAACAAAAAACATAATGCAAACAAAAATACAAACAAAGCACAAGGTTAGTACTACAAAGGATTTGGGTTAGTAAGGAAAAGAGACCTCAGTCTTAAGTTTGTCTCAAATACCTAACTTCATCTCCCGAATATGCTGTTCAATAAGATAATGCTCTCATGAGGACTTAACATGCTAGGTAATACCAAATCACTCATGAGCTATATAGAACCGCTAGCTAGCAAGTTGTGTTATGCTAGGTTTCCATGCAATATGATGGGTTCCACAAGGCTAGAAAGTTGCATTATGTTAGGTATCTCATGAAAAACATGGCTCCATTGGAAAGAAAGTTTTTTTATGCTAGGTGTCCATGTTAACAAGTGCTCAAGTTCATGAATTAGCTAGCTGCAGTATACCAAATCCATAGACTCTTTTGTAAATTGCATATTAGGGCTTACACACAAAGTTTAACGTCATTGGGGACCATTTAACATCATAGTGGATGAAAAATCACCTCAGGGGGTTTACAAAGCTTAACATCACTGAGGACAAACAAAAATCACCTTAGGGGGTGTATAAAGTTTAACGTTGCAAGGGATGTACATCAAAAGGCCATGCCTTAGGGGTCATTATAAATAACACCACTACCAAGGGTGTATGTCAATAGATCATAATATGTCAAAGACCAATATGCAATACATGGGAGGTCACACCTTAGAGAGTTTCGCACATGACACCACCGCTAAAAGAGGACAAATCATGGAATGAAGGGTCACACCTTAGGAAGTACCAAGCTACTACCTCAAAGGGGACATAACATGCCATGAAAAGTCAGGCTTTTAAGGGGTTATCAATCCTAATACCTCCACAAAGAGGACCACCAACATATATTGAAAAGTACACCCTTTAGTGAACATCTATGTGATATTACCACTAAAGGATACACAATATGATTAAAAAGGACACACCTTTAGAGGATGTGTTGTAAGACCTCGTCCCTTGTGGCTTTATTGATCCTATTAGTCATCAATGGTTCATGTCCTATATTTTATGTTATTTTATGTTGGACAATATACATTAGTGATTATTGTTCCTATACATCAAGTTGCTTATATTTTGATTGCTAACTAACTAACTAGTCATTTTGTGATTTCATGTGATAGCTAGGAGATTTCTATTCCTTATCTACGTAAGTATGCAATGATCGATATATTTTGTTGTTGGTAATATCATTATATATATTAAAAGGGATTTCATCATGTTAGGTGATTTTATGAGTGTAAGTGTGAATATAAAGGTAATGATTGATATTCAATATTTGGTTGTAGAAGTACTCATTATAGGTTAAATAGCTTATTGATAAGTGGTAATATTTTGATAACATGATCAATGATTGCTTGACTCAAAATTTATTATGTAAGTAGGAAGAGTGAATTATATGTTACTTTAATTCCTTAGTTGATTATTATTAGAAGGCTATATTTTCATATGTTATTTGTTTCAATTACTATTAATTATGAGAAATACTGACACCTTTCTTTGGTTGAGTAAAGAGGTTAAAATTGGCCAATAATGATGAAGGGGTCACATAGCTACTTTCCTTATGATTATTCTTGTGAATTTCTAAGTCTTGTCAAAGATATGTATTTTAACCTTATTTCGTAAGGTTTGTGCATGTGTGAGAGGTTGTTTTATTAGACATTTTAAATGTTATTACTTATTTTATGTTTTATAAAGTCTTTGTGTGGTTTTAATTACTTGAAAAGTTTCCTAGGTGGTACGTCTATGGGTTAGGGGTCTTTTAATCCCATAAAACCCCCTAAATAAAGTATAAAACCCACTCTAATTATCAACTTATGAAAAGTGGCGAAAATTAGAATTTTTTGCGTGGTTGGGAAGTTATGGGGAGTTGGTTGCCTTTTTTTCTTCTATATATTCCTCCTCTTTGAATGGAGAAGGGATTTCTCTCTTTGGATTTGGCTTATCTTTTTGCCTTGGATTCTCTCTTTTTGCTTCAATTTTAGCTTTTGTCTTTTGGATGCTTTCTCCCTTTTGGAAGGATAAAATTCTTGGTGGAGAAAGAGGAGAGGATGGGAGAGGAAGAATGGAAGAGTAGGGATTGGAGAAGAAGAGGCTACCACTTTGGATTTTCTCTTGTTTGGTAAGGTCTATCCTTTTGTAGATCTTTGTTTAGATGTTAAGGAATATTGTTTATGCTTTGAAACTTATGTGCAATTTAATGCTAGATCATTTTGGGGTATTTTTTGAAATTGTGTGTTTGGTATCGTCTTGTGGAGTTCAATCTTGTTTTACCATCTCTTTATGTGAGTAGCTATCTAAGGGATAGGGTGATGAGTTATAGTATGTGTGTTGCATTGCACATTAGTGTGTGGTGTAGTTTGTTGTAGGAACCCTTGTGAATGGTGGTGGTGTGCGTGTGTGTGTAAGGAAAAGCTATGTGACCCTTAGAGCTCGGGGGTGGATTTGATATCAATCCTATAGTTGGGAGGAGAGCTTGTGGCCGTATATTGTTTTCTTGTTGACTTCTTCTTTTAGGTGCAAATTTTGAAGTTGGAAATCAAGGAAAGTCTATCAAAGATAAGATTCCAAAAAAAAAAGATTTGAGTCCTTTGAATTGAGAAAAAACTTCAATTTCCAAGAGTAGAGTTTTGGAAAATGTAATTGTAGAGTATAGGATGGTTGGTTCAGTTTGTAAATGTGGCTATTCTTTCAACTAGGTGTGTATTTAAGGGAGACATCAGGCATGTTTTGATCCTTAAATTAAAGGGGGCTAATGTTAGGGTGTAGGTAGACTTTTAAGTGTAATTATAGAAACCTTTTGTGTAAATCCTTAAGGGAATAGAAGGATTTTGTTTTGTGTAACAAAATTCCTAACTTGTTTAGGCAAGTTCAAAATGGATTGAATTATTTTGAAGTTAAATAAACTACTCCCCTTATAAAAAGGTAGATGAACCATATGTGAATTATGTCTCTACAAATCCAAAAAAAAAAGAAGGAAAAATTAAATAAATAAATGCATGACCATTCCCCTCATATTTTAAAAGGATTAGTTAGACCTTAAATTAAACCTTGTTAAAAAATATGATATACATGCATATAATATATTTATTTTCACAAGAGGTATTTAAAAGATAAATATAAATATACATACCTATAAATGCATACATATACCTTATTCCCCTAAATATAATCATCTAATAATAATAAAATTTGTTATGGGATTTGGTTATTTTCGTTATATCAAAATTGTTACATTTGTTATAATAAAAGAAAATATAGTGACTATTCAATAAATGAGAATTTGTATTAAATTCATAAAGATTAAAATAAATATAAAAAAATATTAAAATATTAGAATAGCTAATAATAGTTTGTATTAAAATAAACATCATGATCCTTTTTTTTGTTGCATGGAATTATATTGGAAGGTACCTAAAGTTAAGTTTAAAAGGATGAATGAAAAAGAGCCCATTAAGGGGTTCAACCCCTCCCCTAGTCAAGTCCCCATATTGGGGCCAACTAGGTAGGGGCTTGACTACCCCTTCATTGGTGCTGCCCATGACTATATGAGGCTATTTTAAACATCGAATGATATTTATTAAAGTTTCAATCGAACAATTTAGAAAAAGATATTTAATTAAGCTTAGATCAACATAATTTTCTTCTGGCAAGGTTTTGTATTTTGAATCGTTTCTTTTTTCCTTGTAATTGATATTAGATCAGGTTGTTGTATTTTGACCTGTCTATTTTGCTAAAGCCTGTGATTACTTTTCTAATCTAGAATACATCGAAATACATGACCATCAATAAGATTAGAGGTTGTTCTCCTATCCTTATACCTGCAACCAAGGAAGGGGAAACCAAAATGTTGTATCATTCAGTTTTGCAAATGAATGAAATTGACTTGTATTCTAGATTTTTTTCTTCACAAATGGTAAGGTTTCATTCAAACAAAAATTCTTTTTGGTAAATCTTTGAATTGGTGAAACCCTAGAAAATTGTGCCTCTTCAAGTAAACCTATCCTTATATATTTGGAAATGTCGATCAATTTATGTGTGTGTAGTTTTGCAAATGAATGAAATTGACTTGTATTCTATATTATTTTCTTCACAAATGATAAGGTTTCATTCAAACAAAAATTCTTTTTGGTAAATCTTTAAATCGGCGAAACCCTAGAAAATTGTGGCTCTTCAAGTAAGCCTATCCTTATATATCTAGAAATTCCATAAATCTTTGAATTGGTGAAACCCTAGAAAATTGTGCCTCTTCAAGTAAACCTATCCTTATATATCTAGTTGATCAGTTTCTGTGTGTAGGGAAAGTGTTAATATGATAAAATTCATACTTAAAGGAATAAGGGTTGAAATTGTAAAATATAGCCATAATGTTAAATGTAATTGATAGTTAATGGTGGAAAATTTAATAATATCGTATTTTAGGGTGTATGTTATGAGTTGTTGGGTTGTTAGTTCGTCAGTATTTAAGCATTAATTGTTAAGATTGGATTGGATATAATTTTGGGTGATGGTTTATGTCGTATGATTATGCTTGTGGAGAATTATCAATTTCCTTACTAATGAATGGGCATTTGGAAAGGTAATATTAAGTTTCAGACTTGAACTTGATTCTCCACCTTGATGCAATCTTAGTATTGGTTTTCTTACTTTGATTATGAATATGCTACTACCTTTAATTGTGGGAAAAAAAATTAAACCAACCTTAATCTTGAATTGACCTCCACTAAATCACTTTAGATGTGTTATTTGATCTTCTAGATTAATCGTATAAACAAATAATCAAGTAACACCAATGTCTATTCAGGTTAGGAATATTGAACTTGTTGTCATGCTTTCATTTTTAAGCTTTAGTAGTTGTCTATAAGTAATGGTTACAATTGAATATGTTGCTTCCTAATTGATTTATTTCATGGGGATAATGATGTACTTCTATATAATTTTGTTTGCTTAATTAGCATGATTTTTAATATTAGGACTTACAAATATGTCAAAGGGAGTAATGAACACCTCATCTACTAATGATATTATTTTTGTAATTTTCAATCACAATAATATCCTCTTTAGTTAGGAATTTTGCTAATATGAATATTATTAATACTAACATTTTGGGTAATGTCAATATTGGATTGTTGGTTTTTCATGTAAATGTTGGTGGTGAGATCTACAATTGGTAAACTAACCATAATAGTAAGTTTATATGTTGCTATGAATAATGATGTTAAGTAAATTTAGAGTTATATATGGAGGGTAATATCATATATAGATATTGTGGGTAGAATTAACTTGGTACTTATGAAAGATTTGAGAAGTAAAATGATAATGTTGTGTGTTAAAGGTAACATCAATATAATCATTACTTATCAAGGAAATGATAGTGTCAAAACTAGTTATGTTACTGGATGTAAATATAAAAGGGGATGTTAAGAATAAATGTAGATGTAACATTGATGTGAAAATTACTAAGGATCTATGTTACTAGGTGTATTTAGTATTCTCCTTATCCTTATTAAGTTCCTATGTTATGTGTGGTTAATAAATGTTGGTGTTCATGTGTATTTTTTCAAAAAAATTGGTAGTTGTGTTTTTTTTAGTTGTGCAAAAATTGGGTCATGACGTGTAATATCACAACTAAAAAGGGGCCAATTTTGGTAATTATAATATGTTGGGTAATATTCCCCCATCAAAATGTTAGTGTACTTTCTACACTAATATTTTAAGGAGATAAAGGGGAGATAAAGGATCCCTTGTCTAAAGGAATTCACTTTATACAAGGCTAGCTACTCTTACCCCCCAAGCATAGGGGTGGAAGTGATCCTATATTGATTGAATTATTGTGCTCCTTAATGATAGAATATGATTGCACAAAAACATCTTGTACCCCCATGCATGGTAATGAGTATCTAATGATACTACAAATACTGCATAGCAAGGAGCAAATCTATAACTATTTAGTCTATCATATCATCATAATCATCTCTACAAAGATCTAGGTTAGCTAATATGTTCTTTAAAGTATGAAATTCATCAGTAGTATAACCAAACTGTCTATAATACACACAAAAGGATGCATTTTTATTCTTGTGTTGAGTCTCTTCTTTCGTGCATGGGAGGGGTGTAAAAAGGGATATATTTTGCTTGGATATGCATAGAGGTTGCTTGGATAAGCATAAATGTTTCTTGTATATGGAGGCCTTTTGATTGATCACTCTTTTGATTTTTATAAAGGAATCCATAAGGAAATAATTTTTTGGATAGGGAGGTTTTCAAATTTAATAACATAAATATACACTTTCCCACTTTCTTTGGGTGGTTATGTGCATGTAAGACATGTGTCATGTTGTGACTGGTCCAAGAAAGTGACTAGGTTAAACATATAAAAATATCACTATTAGCATATGGCATTGGATTTTGGTCATTAAAGGATGATCTTGTGGTGGGTTTTAATTGGTTGGTAGAATCTATAGAAGTCTAAGTTGCATTAAGTAGTTGTGAACTAAGGTTTAGGCTTACCACATGCTACCTTACTTTTAGGGAAGTTTGTATAAATAATCTTAGGAGTTCAAAAGGAAAATATGTAAAAAGGAGTGAAGATCAAGGAAGGCGATACCTAATATTGATGGAAGAAGAAGTGGGCTTATGGCGAGGGAAAATTTGATACCACTAAATTTAATATGGATAAAAGGGTAAAGGAAAGGGATAAGGGATTAGGGATATAAAGTGTCAGATGCATTTTTTAGTAAAGGAAAATATAGACTTTTCCAAAGTTCTATGACTCAAGGGAAATGGGTTAGGGATAATTAATATGGTGTGCCTAATGGTAGAAGAAAAAAGAGCAAGGGAAATAGAGTGGAAGAGTTTCAAGGTTTAGAGTATGGTTATTTTCTCACAAAAGTGTTTTAACGATATAGATCATCATGCCATGGTATGATATTCTTTGTGTAATATATTTCCTATAAGTATAAGATCAATTTTCTTGCGCATGCATCTTATTAAGGGCTAGTCTATGAATTATTTCTGTAACACCATTTCTTCCTTTCATGGTATCAAAAAATAAACACCTTAGGTTCTTCATGTTCTAATTTGCAATGTAATGGTTGATAAAGTATCATATAATTGAATACATTATGAAAACATTACATTGCAAATTAGAAGTTTCATGAACATCATAATCATTTGAATCAATACTATGTCTTGAGTTGTAAGTAGATTTAGAACGTGTAGTGTGCAGGAAGGTTGCTAGAAATGGTTGTAGGATGTGTCTTTACACCACCAATGTGTGTGTTTAATGCCTAGTCATTGAATCTATTTATATGTATATCTTGTAATTATTACAATCCATAAGATCACATATTTTTGAGGCATTTTTTCAGAAAATTGGTGTGTATTATCTATCCTCCAACATCTTGCATACATTTCTATAAGAGCATTACACATTGATAGGTTTTTGTAACCTGTTCTAAAACCCTAGTCAGGGAGAACACTGGGGTTTGCTTCAAAGTTTCTTAAAATCTATTCAACAAATCTATTTCATGCAAATTTAACAATCATTGTGTTTCATGAAGTAACATTCTTTTGAAACATTTTCCCAAATGATTCACACACTTGGCGTATACTTTCATATTTTTCTTACATCATAACATTTGCAAACAAAGTATTTGATAAGCTCTTTATGCTCTAGGTTTCCTACATAAATCTAAAATATGTATAAGCTAAAGATTGAGTTTTGAAATTGAGAGTAATCATAGTTGGAATCAAGCTATGATCAATTTTCCCAAGTTCTTCCCTTGAATTACATCATTTTTTAAAACCAATCATTGTATTAGAGATAACTAAATTATAAAAATGAACCAAAATAAATAAGAGAAGTGAAGGATATCCAATTTTAATTTATAAATATTATGTAAACATTTTAATATAAATATTTTTATATCCTTAATATTTTAGGTAATAAGTAAGATCTTTATCCATTATAACTATTTTTTTCCAATTTATTATAATTTTTTAGAAGGTCTATTAGATTGAGCATACATTTTTATAAATGTCTTAAAATTTATGTCAAGATTGAGTTTTGTTTGCTTCTAGCTTTCCCTTTCCTTTTTTTCCCTTCAAAAATCCAAATGTAGTTGTAGTGACATGTTTTCATTTTAAAATGAATTATTAAACAATAATTTAAGAGATATTTGTGATTCTTTCAATTAATAATATTTATATCATATAATATTTTATAGGGATTCAACTATGTAGTTTTTAACAAATTTTTATCGACCCATGTTTAATGAGTATTTATTTCTTGATTTATTTTATATGGTTAGGGATTATCCTTTTCTCCTAATATGTTCCATACTCATGGAGTTATTTCTCTCCTTTTATCATGGCTTATTTTTCAAGCTTCACTCCTTTTCTACTTGACTAAAGTTTTTTCTCTAGATCATTGTCTATTCGATACTAAACTTCTAAGAAGTCACTTCCTAATATCTATCACAAATCTTATACACAATTGCTTCTTGATCTTCCTTTCTCTTACCCTAAGGATTAACTACCTATATGGACTCTTTAGAAACCCTTTTTTATTTTGATAACATGGGAGGTGACTCTAAGTTCATGAGGTTCATCTCCTGATAGTTCTCTTTAGCTTGGGGAATGTGTTGGTTGATAACACATCATTAGTAATTGACTTCATCTTTAATTTACTTTGAGTTGTTTTCTTTCTCAACTTAGGAATTGCTCTCATCTATCATCTCCAAAGTTTTCTTGGAAAAATATAAATTCTTGGTGACTACTTTTATTCTATTGCTAAATATTATCTTCTCTTCATCACCAATTAACAACTTTACTTCTTCTTCTTACCCATAGCAAGCACATTTATAATATTCATACAAATAGGGTCAAAATTTTCAGTTCATTGTTGTCTTGTATTCTTTCAAATTACTTATCATTTTAATTCGATGTTTCTCTATAGTTCTAATTTATGTTATAAATCACTCTATTTATTTAATATTCGCAAATTCCATACCCATTAAGGATCTACCTATCTCAATACTTGTATTTTTATTAGGTGTATCCCTCTTGATGCACTCTCTTGATGCTTCTCACATTTTTCAAACCTTTTCCATTATCTTTCCTCTCAATCCTAGGATTGTTTCAACATTCTTTCTTCTTCCTTCTTATTTTCTATAATTATCATTAAATTCTCCTCAAAACCTTTCTTGATCTCACCACTAAATTCTTGTACTCTCTTTTTATATAAAATTTCCATAAATATTTAATTGATTTAATTTATTCATCCTTAACTCCTTTCTTTTTAATACCTTAATTTATCATGGGTAGTACATGACACCTAATACTACCATAGCATTATTTTTAATACCTACAATGATCTTTATCTTATTTTATATTCTAGAAGGATAATTTTACAAGACTTACCTTTTAGTGCACTTACGATTTTCATCATTAGTCTCCAATAGGTCACTCTTTTATATTTTTTAACTTAATAGGAATAGATCTAACTACCCATTAGAATTTTTAGAAAGACATTGACAAGGAGATCATGGCTTGGTGTTTTATTGGGAAAAGGATTTGAGACCCTCTTCCCAATTATTTTGGATTGGATTAAAGATGACCCCAAGAACCACTTGGATACAAGCCCATTCAAGAGAGCCATAATGGTGGATCAAGACTTTAATCCAATGTTTGTGGAAGTGTGATGGATGATGATGTGAATGTTATGATTTTTAATTAACTGATTTCTAAAACATAATGATCTAATTATGAAAACTATGAAAATGTAGCAATCTATTATGATTTTTGATAAACTGATTGCAGAAAGACAAAATTTGGATCTAGAAATGTATAAGGCGAACATAGAGGAACCTGGAATTTAAAGTTGATGTAGATCTAGCTGCTCTAGAGTATAGTGTACCCTAGAATATTCTCCTTTTTGTAGAAACTAAAATCATAGGCCTAAGGTCCATGGTCTATAGCTTTTATCTTTTGGGAGTTGTTGCCAGAACTTCATTTGTTGATGAGAAAATGCAGATTTTGCATCTTTACAACTTGTAGGGTTAGATTGCATGAATGAATATGTATCCTTCAATCCTCCTTGAACTCATTTCAAATATGAAAACTACACACATGAGAAGAGGGGGAGGGATTTTCCATATAGGGGCTTGCCTAAGTCAAACTTTGTGTTGTTATTTCCACCTCCAAAATGGTAGATTATGATAAAAGAGAGTGTATACCTGGTTGGATAGAGACTAATTTGATAAATAAATATTGAATTGAAAACCTTTTTGTAGCTCACCACTCATATCTGATCTGCTTGATGGATTGAAGTCATACTCTTCACCTTCAAGGATCAATTGTTCCTTGAATTAATTTGATCACCTACAAGTGTTAGTGCTCATAAAAAAAATGCATGTGAACTTGAACAAAAACTCACATAACATATGACATGATTCTTGAATGATGAAATATTGTAATAATCTTGATAATTCTGCTCTTGACTGTTGTTGAATTCTCAAATATGCTTCCTCAAATTGCTAAGGACTCTTTTCAGGATTAAAATGGTGAAAATACTTTGTATTTATATACAATTATTCTATTTTTTTGAAAATAAATACCAATAGTTGACATTTGAAATTGGAAATCAAAATAATTAATTACTAACATCAACATATTTAAATTTGGATCCAAATTAGCTGGTCTAGGGTGTAGTACACCCTAGATTATATCCATCTTTTTTAGGGATTAAAATTGTCAAGGTAAAAATATTAAATGCATTGTTTCATTTCCCAATAATATTTATAAAAATGAACAATTTAATGTATAACAGGTACAAGCATATGGGAGGAGCTAAACCTAGTGTGAAATTGTCAATGGTGACAATTTTTGACACTACATTTAGTGCCCACTCTAATGACAGTATGAAAATACACTCATATTCACACTAAAGTAAAAATAGGTCAAGAGTGGTTCAGTTATCCAAATATTGAGGAAATAGGATGGAATTGAATCTAGGGGAAGAATTAGCCCCCAACATTCAAGATCCTATGACAAGAAAACATGAGGATAAAAGAAACATGCATGTGAAGTGAAATATAGCATGACAACACAAAGCATGCATGAAAAAGACACTACACATAACATAATGCACAAAACAAAACAAAAAAATAAATAAAACATAATGCAAAAAAAAACACAAGCAAAACACAAGGTTAGTACTACAAATTAAGGATTTGGGTCGGTAAGGCAAAGAGACCTCAATCTTATGTTTGTCTCAAATACCAAAAATCATCTCTCAAATGTGATGTTAGAAAAGAGAATGCTCTCATGAGGACTTAGCAAGCTACATTATGCCAAATCACTCATGAGCTACATAGATCTTCTAGCTAGCAAGTTGTGTTATGCTAGGTGTCCATGCAATATGATGGGTTCCACAAGGATAGAAAGTTACATTATGCTAGGTATCTCATGAAACACATGGCTCCATTGGAAATAAAGTTTTGTTATGCTAGGTGGCCATGTTAGCAGGTTCTCAAGTTCATGAATCAACAAGAATTGTGTTATGCCAAATCAATAGACTATAACGTAAATTACACCTCAGGGCTCCACACACAAATTTTGATGTCATGGGGTACCATTTAACATCATACCTTGGACAACAATCACCTCAAGGGGTTTACAAATTTTAATGTCACTAGGGATGAACAAAAAAATACCTTAGGGGATGTACAAAGTTTAACATCACGGGGGATGAACATCGAAAGGCCATGCCTCATGGGGTGTTATAAATAACATCACCACCAATGGTGTATGTTAATAGATCATAATATGTCAAAGGACAATATGCAATACATGGTGGGTCACACCTTAGGGAGTTTCCCACATGAAACCATCACTAAAAGAGGACACATCATGGAATGAAGGGTCACACCTTAGGAACCCAACATTAGACTTTAAGAGGAAAATATGTAAAGAGGAGAAAAGATCAAGGAAAGGATACCCAATATTGATGGAAGAAGAAGTGGGATTATGGTGAGGTAAAATTTTATACCGCTAAAGTTAATATGGAGAAAAGGGTAAAGGGAAGGGATACAAGATTAGGGATATAGAGTGTCAGATGCATTTTTTAGTAAAGGAAAATATAGTTCTAAGTCCAAAGTTCTATGAATCAAGAGAAATGGATTAGGGATAATTAATATGGTGTGCCTAATACTAGAAGAAAAAAGAGCAAGGAAAATAGAATGGAAGAGTTTCAAGGTTTAGAGTGTGCTTATTTTCTCACAAGAGTGTTTTCACGATATAGATCATCTTGTCATGGTATGATCTTCTTTGTGTAATATATTTCCTATAAGTATAAGATCTTGCACATTCATCTTATTTAGGGCTAGTATATGAATTATTTCTACACCATTTCTCCCTTTCATTGTATCAAACATTAATCACCTTAGGTTCTTCATGTTAATGGTAGGCTTTATTGTACCAACCTTGGATTGAGAGAGATCTTGAGAAAATGGAAAGCACATCAAGTATAGAAATAAAGAGGTTCATGGAAACTTAAGTTTATCTTTAATCCTATATAGAGATAGAGATAGATGGAATCATGTTTGGATCAAATTCTATTTTAGAAATATGGATATAAGGATAAAGGAAATTTCTCTCTGTTTTTAGTCTCCTATGATATCAATTTAACAATATGATAAAAATATCAAAGACAATAGTCAATCATTAAATATGTATATGATGTTATGTATATATTAATGCTCTTATGGTGATGCAATGACTTTAATGAAGATTATTTCTAAACACTCTCGATGTGCATTGCATGCTAACTATTGTTTTAATAAATTAGATTTTGACCTTCAATAAAACACTCTAGAGTGTATTTTGAATACTTTAGACTTCATGTGAACTCATAATGGCTATGTGTTACTATTGAGGCCCAAATTTTGAAACTTGACATAGGACATGTAGGTTCATTTTTGCAAATTATGTGATTAACCTAGGTTAATTTTATTATTCATAGATCTACACAAACATAAAAGATGTATAAACTAAAGATTGAATTTTGAAATTGAGAGTAATTATAGTTGGAATCAAGCTATGATCAATTTTCTCAAGTTCTTCCCAAATTACATCATTTTTCAAAATAATCATTGTATTAGGCATAAGTAAATTATTAAAATGAACCAAAATAAAGATTGAATTTTGAAATTGAGAGTAATTATAGTTGGAATCAAGCTATGATCAATTTTCTCAGGTTCTTCCCAAATTACATCATTTTTCAAAACAATCATTGTATTAGGCATAAGTAAATTATTAAAATGAACCAAAATAAATGAGAGAAGTGAAGGATAATCCAATTTTCATTTATAATATTAAATGTAAACATTTTAATAAAAATATTTTTATATCCTTAATATTTTAGGTAATAAGTAAGATCATTATCCATTATAACTAAATTTTTCCAAGATTATATTTTTTTAGAAGGTCTACTAGATTGAGCATACATTTTTATAAATGTCTTAACATTTATTGCAAGATTGAGTTTGGTTTGCTTCCAATTTTCCATTTCCTTTTTTGCCCTTCAAAAATCCAATGTAGTTGTAGTGACATTTTTTCCTTTTATGAATTATTAAATAATAATTCAAGAGATATTTGTGATTCTTTCACTTAATAATATTTATATCATATAATATTTTATATGGATTCAACTATGTAGTTTTCAATAAATTTTTATCAACCCATTTTTAATGAGTATTTATTCACAAGAACAATTAAATATCATAAGCATGGAGATTCCCCCAAGGTCAAATTCACATTGCTTACCATTATTATGCAATTTTAAAACACTCAACAAATTTTTTTCTTCTAAACCATTTATCATAGAGCTCCCTAACTTTTTCATTTACATTTTGGTGATGTTTTCATAGCATATTTTGCCATTAAAATTAATGCATTTGACTTGGATTTACTAGAATTTTATATAATTCTTTAGGAGAAAATTCTTAAATTTATCCTTGATGAGTAAGTTAGGAAGATGATTTAGAGGAAATCTTAAAGCATCACCCATCAAATTTAGGGCTAATTCTCTAGGTCTGAGATACTTCAATTATGGTAAATTGTCTATTCTTATTGACAAGAAGTGAAAAGATTAGCAACAACTCATTATTGTAGTTGTTGTTTAATTCCATATTCCATCGGTCCCATAACCATTATATTGCAAATTAGAAGTTTCATCAACATCATAATCAGATTGAGGGCTAATTCTCTAGGTCTGTGATACTTCAATTATGGTAAATTGTCTATTCTTATTGACGAGAAGTGAAAAGATTGGCAACAACTCATTATTGTGGTTCTTGGCAATTGACATCTTGCATACATTTCTATAAGAGCATTACGCATTGATAGGTTTCTGTAACCTGTTCTAAAACCCCAGTCAAGAAGAAGAAGACTAAAACGTCTGCTAAAATTTATGTTTCTATTACGCTTTGAAAGATACCCAAACACTATTCCAGAGCCATCCTTTTGGCAATGGTAGGGAATAGGGTGGAAGAATTTGGTTGGTATGTGGATATCCATAAGATGATCCACCTGCATAGAATTGGAGGCAAATTGCTAGTATTTCCTACTCTGTATCAAAAAGAAACATCAAAGTGAGAGGGAGAAGGGAAAGAAGCCGATAAAGTTCTGCTGGATGATAATGAGCAGGGCTAATGATTTATTGAGTTCCATCTTCAAGTAAAAGCATTAGGAGTAATTTGAGAGAGTTTGGATCTGCATTTATTCCACTCTGTATTTCTGAGGGCTGTGATCCCAAGGGACCTCGGTTGCCCTTCACTGGGTGTTGACTGCAATCGAGCATGGAGAATGAAGAAGCGCAGAAGAGGCAGGGGAATGTTCTTATAAATCCCACATGCAAGACGTGGGTTGAGTAGAGGGTGTTTAGATCTTAACGATGGAGACAATTGTGTTGCCGAGCTCAGTAACGCGAGCCTGTAACCCGAGTGGGGGCGTACAAGGTTGGAGAACAGGAGAGTCGTGGAGTGCGCGGAAGGGAAATGTGCGGCATGTTGTTGTGGCACGCCCTGTTCCAAGTAGAGAGTGTTTGCAAGGCCCTCCCTCGAAGGTGGGAGGACTGCCTTGTGACTTAAAGTGGAGGGGACCGCGTGAGCCTGGTTTCACAGAGCAACGACAACCTCCCTCTCCCTACAGTGGAAGGATAACGAGCTGCTTGTCCCTCTTCCCACAATCCTCCACTCCCACTCCTCCTCGGACTTTCAACCTTTTGTAAGATCCCACGCCTGTTTCATTTCAATATTAAAATATGCGTTTTCTGGCTAGAAGATCTACTATTTATCGACTTCAGCGTTCCACAATTACAAGTTTAAACAAACCTTGGAATTACATCGCTCATTGCTAACATACACTCCCTACAAGACTGCTACTAATTACAATAAAACACTACTGTATTTTTTTGAAAACACACAAAAATGTACCAGCCGGGAATCGAACCCGGGTCTGTACCGTGGCAGGGTACTATTCTACCACTAGACCACTGGTGCGGAGATGAAGCAAATCCAAAGAGATGGACTAAGCGAAGATAAACGAATATTACAAATGACATTTACCGCCGCTGTAAACAGAAAAAACGAAACGCAAATGGAGATGCGGGGTATCGAACCCCGTGCCTCTCGCATGCAAAGCGAGCGCTCTACCGTTTGAGCTACATCCCCGACAAGGTAAGGAGCTTGGCCTTTCTGGGGATCATTGAGGGTACATTTCCTGGTTTATCGTCATTGGTTCGAAACCGTAAACAATGGGGATCGCTGTTCACAACGGGGTCAGTCTTGTAAACTGAAGGTCCGTAGGAGGCAAGGGTGGTTTGTTTGCTTGGTTAGCAGCTGTGCTCGGTTGAAGTATGTATACCCATCTGTTTTGGGTAGAAGGCGATGCAGGAGCTAAGGTTATACACTTTAATACCAGCTAACCCTACTTTTGCCCTCTGCGGATAAACATGTCTTTACTTGTGACGGACTGGCGTGCCTTTGCTCCCACATTGCCAATGCGTACAACATTCAGCACTACATATACAGAGTTGCAGAGCATCAACAGTGTCTCTTCTGAGACATCCGATAAAATTGGAATGGTACAGAGTAAATTAGCATGGCTCCTGCACCACGAGGATATGCATAAATTGAGAAATGGTCCAATTTTTTTTCCTTCCCTCTCCCCCGTCTAAAATTTATCTAAAAGATTTATCAAGGATTAAACTTGGCTCAATTGTACCTTTGGGGTATTTGAATCTTGGTTGACCTTATAATTAAGGTACATGTCATTCTCCTCGACCAATAAAACTACAACCTTTTGTGATTCTCTTTTGAATTACAAATTTAAATAAAATTTCACAAATAATGACGCTTGATACATTCTATGATTTTGAGTTACAAATTCGTAAAAAAATCTTATTTATTCACTCATGTTGCACATGAAAGTCCATAATATATATTATTTGGGGTATTTGAATCTTGGTGTTAATTAAGGAACGTGCCATTGTCGTCAACCAATAAAACGACAACCTTTTGGTGATTCTCTTTTGAATTACAAATTTCAAATGGGATAGGATGGTGATGAAATTGAAGAATCAATTCATACCAATAGATTATGAACTTGAATTGTTGAAGAGACTGTAGAACCTAAGACAAAAAGAAAGATTTGTGAAGGTTTATACCGAAGAATTCTACAAGATGATAATCAACGCTGGCCATAGTGAAGCAAACAAAGAAAAGGTTGCAAGATATATTAATGGGTTGAGAACAAACATTCAAGAGGAATTAAGCCTAGTAAAGATGACATCTATTGAAGAAGCATATCAATTTGCATTGAAAGTGGAAGAGAAGCTGAATAAGAAGTGTGGAGGTGAAGGACATAGAGAATTTGAGTTTCATCAAGGGAGTACCAGAAAGAAACCTAAACATACTGGAAGAGTAGCTTATATAGAGGAAGAACATGCTGGATCCCCTAATTCAGTTGGGAAACCTAAGAAAGGAGAATCATTGGTGATGAGAAGAGCTTTGATGCATGAAGAAGTTATTGAGGAACCATCGCAGAGGAAAAGTCTATTCAAAACTAGATGTAAGTCCGAAGGAAAGGTATGTAAAGTTATCATTGATAGTGGTAGTACTGACAATTAAGTTTCAGAGGAGATGGTAACCAAGTTGAACTTGAAAAGATTGAAACATCTGAACCCCTATAGGATAGCATGGATTCAAGATGAGTATAAGACATTGGTGAATGAACAATGTTTGGTGAAATTTCATATTGGATCTTATAAGGATGAAGTGTTGTGTGATATTATGTCTATGGATGCATGCCATTTACTGTTAGGAAGACCATGGCAATATGATAAGAAGGAAATTCATGATGGAAGAAGAAATACCTATACTATAACATCAAATGGAAAGAGAATCAAGTTGATACCTTTGGAGGAAGAGGATAAGACTGAATTTTGTGGAACTACCAGACTATGTTTCGTAGATGGAAGGAAATTTCTTTATGGATTGAGGCATGAGAACATGTGTTTTGCATTGATTCCAAAGAAAGGTGGAAGTTCAGAGACAACAAAGAGTGAAGATCTACCACAAAAATAAGTGGAAGAATTGTTGACAGAGTATGAAGACATCATGTTAGAGAATGTACTAGATGGTTTATTGCTAGTCCAGAGTATCAATCATCATATAGATCTTATACCGGGAGCAGGTTTTCCAAATAAAGCAGCACATAGAATGACATCGACAAAAAATGCAGAGCTGAACCGACAGATACAAGAGTTGTTGAGGAAAGGATTGATCAAAGAAAGTTTGAGCCCATGTGCAGTAACTATTGTACTTGCACCTAAGAAAGATGGAGAATGGAGAATGTGTACTGATTCAAGAACAATCAATAAGATCACTATCAAGTATAGATTCCCATTGCCAAGGATGGATGACATTATGGACTGCTTGAGTGGAGCAAGGTATTTTGCAAAGATTGATCTCAACAGTGGATATCATCAGATCAAAATCAAAGGAGATGAATGGAAGACTGCATTTAAGACTAATGAAGGATTGTATGAGTGGTTAGTAATGCCTTTCGGACTAACCAATGCATCAAGCACTTTCATGAGATTGATGAATAAGGTGTTGAAGAAATTAGTATTAGTTGTGTTGTCTCTATTCTTTATTGAGACTAGAACATTTTGTGATTCTCTTTTGAATTACAAATTTAAATAAAATTTCACAAATAATGATGCTTGATACATTCTATGATTTTGAGTTACAAATTCGTAAAAAAATCTTATTTATTCACTCATGTTGCACATGAAAGTCCATAACATATATTATTTGGAGTATTTGAACCTTGGTGGATGACGTAATTAAGGAACGTGCCATTGTCATCAACCAATAAAACTACAACCTTTCGGTGATTCTCTTTTGAATTACAAATTTAAATAAAATTTCACAAATGATTCAATGCTTGATACATTATATGATTTGAGTTACAAATTTATAAAAAAATCTTATTTATTCACTCATGTTGCACATGAAATTTAGTAACATATATTATTACTTGATAACAGTGGTGCTCAGATTGATTGTAACAAAAAGTGCTCAATTAATGGTTGTGGATGACCTTCCTCTCTTTCATAATTTTGGTGGATAATCGACACTACTTTCTATATTGAGACTATTGTTGTGGCTATGATAGACTCTCACTAATTGATAATTTGTACCCACTACTCCAAATGTTTATTGTGGAGATACACAACTTTATTTAGTAGGTACATGCCTTATTATTATTTATAAGATACAATGAATCCAATCCTACAATACTATGTTTTTTATTAGGTAAGCATGGATTTTGAAAGGGCCCCGATCCCTTTTGCAATACTAAAGATTCAACAATAAGCACAACATGACAAGGAACAACAACAAAAAATAAGCCATGCGGCCAACAGAACCAAACTCAAAAGAACAACAAAGGAAGAATAGGCAACACCTCCTTTAGAACAGGTCATCAGGCCACGGGATAGTGGTGTAAGGAAATGTATGGCAACAGAAAATGTAGATTGTTCGAGAAAGGGGCTGCCAGATGGAGGAAGGTCAAACTAGTTGGAGGAAGTTGTGTTGGAATAGTAATGTGGAGGCAATGAATGTTTGTAAATTCAGATCATGAATTTAACTGGATGTTAATTTAAGGAGACAATGTGTGCAAACCTTGGAAGGAGGCCATGGTATAAATGAAGAAGAAGGTTCACAGCTGTGGAAAAATGAAATGGACATCAATTTGAAAATAAATGTGCAGAACTAAGAGAAAAGGCAAAGAGGACAAGGACAGTGAGATTGGAGGCGCAGACATACAAAAAATTCATCGCTAGCAATTCATCGATGGAAAATTCACCACCAACACCACCATCACATGAAAAATTCACTAAATGGAAAACCATCACAAGTAAATCACCCCAAAGAATTACCGCCACAAAAATCATCAAGGAAAATTCACTATCAAGTAAATTACCTACTAACATCACATGTACCACCGCATTAATATTTTTAATAAAATCAAAGTTTTTGAAATATATATTAAAAATTTTCCATCGGTGAATTGTTGGCGATGAATTTTCCTAGAGCCAGAGGCGCCATGTCAAAAAGAGGAGGCTGTGTGGTGCATAAGAGCAAAATGTGAAGTGTAATACAATTAATTGTGGCATGAAGAAAAGAGTGGTCGTCCTAAGGTGGAGTCAAGGAAAACATAGCCATTAGACAGTGAGTGTATACTTGCAGGTTATGATTCTTGGTGCAAAGCAAGGAGACGGCAAAAGAAATTGCCAGTTGGAGTAGAGTGGAGGCTGAAAGTGTAATTTTGAAAAGAAGGTCAAGTTGAGTTTCCGAGGTTGGAAGCCAAAGCATCGAGAGGGGAAAATGAAGAGTCAAAGTTGAAGAGTCAGGGAGGCAAAATAGTTGCCTGATTTTGTAATGTAATTCATGAAATCTAATTTAATCAATTTATTTGATTCTTTGCAAATAGGAGTTTATGCTGAAGCAATTGTAAACCGATTGTTAATTTAACACAAGTAATTGTCAAATTTGGGTAAATCATTCATGGATTTTGTTGTAATATGAGTTTTGGAAGTTGTGTGAGAGAGTTGGGTTTTTCTTCATCATCATCAACTCCCATGTAGCCCTATTCACTAAATTTTAAGGTAAATTGGTGATTTGAACTCCATTTATGAAAATTTCAAACAAGTTATATTTTGGATGTCAATAAATTTGCATACCATTAAGAGATGCACAATTTTAACTAATTAAAGAGTGACCGTATAGATGAAATGCAAGTACTTTATTTTTTTTGTGAATTACAATTTGCATGAAATACAAATACTTTGGTCTTCTTGTTGAACACAATATACATGAAATGCAAGTGCTTTGTTCTTCTTGTTCAAACCCATAGACATATTTGAAATGGAGTACTCTTTGGAACTAATTGATTCACCAACCCTAGTACCAAAATATTGTGCCATTTGCAACAACAAAGTAAACAAACATAGTAGCAGAGGGGAACAAAGTAGCAAAGTAGCACATGAGACAATATTAGAAGCTTGTTTGACATATCTTCTTATTTGAAAGCTTATTGTAGCACTCCCTCCAAATTTATACCCACTAGTCAAGGAATTGGTGGCAAAGAAAACACCAACATATATAGAAATTCAAAAAAAGGTCAATGATTGTATACCTGGCCTCAATTTGACTAAACCGATGTTCTCAAATTTTCTACAAGTCAAAGAACAAAACTGCTTGCATTTGGCAAAACTTCACAACATCGTAACCTTGTTATATATCATTTTATAATGACTATTATAGAAATGCATATTAATTTGAATCTTTTCAAAAATAATATATATATATATATATATTTAGAATTTAGAAACTTATTATGAAATGTAATAGTAAATTTAAGATTTTTGCAATCATTACTAATAGCTATCATTGTTTTCTAATTTTACATTCAATTTTCAATACTTATATATAAAATATCCATATGACTAATGACATGGCAAAGATTTTCAAATATCATTTTTGTGAAAATTGAAAAATTATCATTATTATGTTTTAATTTATTTTTCATATTTAATATGTATGATTAATAAAAATGGATTAAAAAAATTAATATAGAATATTTTATATAAAATTGTTCATAAATAATTTTTTTACAATTTATATTTTTCTTATTTGAAAGGTATATTAGATTTGTCATACAATTTTCATATAACAAGTAAAGGTGATGGCCAAATTCCAAACATGCTTATAATCATTAATTTTTTTGGGATCCTTTATCAAACCTAAAGATCAATATACCTCTAATATTGTGTTTTCATTATTATAATAGTTTTATCATATTAAAAAATATATAAATATATATAAAATAGAAAGCAAAAATAAACTTAAAATAAAAAAATAATATCCATCATTATCACCAATATCCTAACAAAATCATAAAATTTCCCAAATCCATAGTTCCCAAAACAGCCAGTGCAAAAAGCTGTTTCCGTTAAAACGTACGAAACGCCGTTTTCCACTATTAACCGCCGTTTATGGGTGTTTGCTGACGTTTCTTTTTCCCTCCAAGAATTATATCATTTAAAAAAAATACATACCGTTTGTTTCTGGATATTAACTTCCTTTTTCTAATAATATATTGATTTTTACAAAAAAAAAAAATTGATTTTACTAAAATATCACTATCTTTTCTCTAAATGTAATGGATATTTTTTAAGTGCTGTTAAGTTTGAATATATCATTAATTATAATATTTTAATACTTAAAATTTGATTTAATAATTATAAAAAATTAAAGATTTTTTAATTAATTTTTAAAACGATTTTAAGATTTTTTAACAATTTTAGTATTTTGATTATCTTCCTTGAGAAGGTAAACTTCCTGTTTCATTATATAAATGAGTTTAACTCACATTACTACATTATATTTCTGTACAATGGATGAAAAAGTTATAGAAAAAATTCAAAGCAAAATGAGAGAGGCAAAAATTGAGCAGTCATTGGGTGGCTATAAGATTCACCTCCCTCAGCCAGCCAACACCATGGAAGGTTTTGAAGATCTTAGAAATGCTCTGAAAGAATCAGACATCAGGCCACTTTGCATATATTGTCAGGCTCAGCAACCCAATACTAAGTTCAGGTATTTTGACAATACTTCTTCCACTGTTTTACAAGCAAGGTACAGATGCAATGACTGCCACAGGGACTTCACTTTAGGTGGGAGACAATATGCCATTAACAGTCAGAACAAGGTAAGTGTTCCACCTGGAGATCCAGATACAAGGCCAAAAAGAGAGCTTCAAGATTCAGATACAGGACCAAAAAGACTGCTTGAAGATTCAGAGAACCCACAACTTGTATTGGAGAAAAAAAGGACAAGGGGATCAGACAACACACTTAATCAAGGCACTACTTCTTCCACTTCTCCTCAATCTCAGTGCCCACAAGATTTCTATGAGGGGCAACAACAACATTTGCCTCATACAACTCCAAATGAGGAGAATATATTGGCTTCTTCTGGCATGGAAATAGGTAATATTGAGCCTAGTATTGTTGTTTTTCCTCTTCAAGATAGTAGTAGGGTAGCTGTGATTGGAGAAGTTACACCATTAAACTTCCAATATATAACCACTTCTATACTAAATGATAATGTAAATGTTAGTCCCTATGAATATATCAAACAAGAAGAGCTCTTGCAAGCTATAGCAGTGTCTGATCATGCTTCCTCACCAAGGAGAACTTGTGACAAGGGACATGTTCACCCTTCCCCAACAAGGAGACCTCATGACAAAGGATTTGCTGATGATAATGATGGTGATATAAGTAATGTCATTGGAATAGAGAGCAGATCACCCAATGAAAATGAGGTTTATTCCAATGAAGGTGATGAATGGAAGGCTATGCTAGAAAGCCCTGAGAAAGATTTTGATATCTGCACACTACTTTCTAATAAGAAGAAATGACAGGTATTTATTTTGATAATGCATGGTTACAATTTTGTTGTTTATATCTACTTTTAGTAGGGCGAAATTATATGTATTTTTAACTTAAATTATAAGTGAAATGGTTATAATTTAGTATACTACATTATGACAACAATTTTGGTCAAGTATCAAGTGAATTCAATTCTGAGATATGTTTTATTTGTTTTAAGCATGACAATCGGGGCTTAAATTTGATGGCTGTAGTATTTAGTCATTTTAGCTGTAAAATACAATTAAAATTTTAGGGAGACAGTATCACTTGAAAGGAAATTTTTTAGTTAAACTGTCAAAATTTCTATGTAATTATTCCTATATATGTTTTTTCAATCTACATATATTTTTCTTCAAATAGATAACCTTTAATATTTGAAAGGCAACTTCAAATAAATGACTGTCACAAAAAATTTTCTTGACAGGCAGGGTCGACCATCAAATTTAAGCCCTGATGACAAGTATCGTTCTTAGTAAATGTTACTTGTTCATCTTATTAATCTATAAACACCAAGATATTTTAACTCATCTCAAATCATGACATATAAAATAACAAGTTTCTAAGCTATTTGTCTATGATTTTCTTTTTCAAAATAATTTCGAAAACAATCAAATTATTCTCAAGTTTTATGGTACAAAATTATAAAATCTTTTTTAATGTTCTAATTTTTTATCACATTGCACAACTAGTACATACCATGTTTGTCAACAAAATTTTGAGCAATTCTTAGGTTTTATAGAAGCTATCAAAGTCTCATAGAATTGGTTGATTCTATAAATAATTTTATCATAACACTAGTTATTTATTTTTAGTTGAATTGATAAGTGAATACTTTATATTATAACTTCATATTATTCAAAAAAATCTTTATTTAATTATATTGACTTATTTTAATATTTAATTTTAATTGTTTAACTTTTTTAATTTAACTATATATTAAATATTTGTGTATCAATAACTAACTTGTCAAATGATGTGGTTGCAACTATTCTAGTAGAACTAGATGTCTATGCAAAATGTGGGAACATAGATAAGACGTGAACTAAATAGCATGGACCTTATCATATATAATTGTATATACAATATGGTAGTTGCAAGGAACTTAATTAATGTAAAATTGTGTCTTATATTATGTTCTTTTTTTTTCATGATTTTTATCATACATTGTTGTCTTGTATAATCTCTAAGTCCATTAAAACCTATTTAAAAAAGTAAATAGAAAAGGAACAAGTGTTGAATTTTTTTGGTGTGCATTATTTTAAGTGTGACATAATTTCTTACCATTATTTGATATATTCTATATTTCAATATTGGCTTTCCAATTTCTCAATTCATTCACCTACAATATATAATAATTGGCTACATTTGATTAATGTTTTTTCTTTTTTATGTAAACTTACTTTAAAATTTCTCATGTAAAAAAGAAAGCATTGCCAACTCATTAATTATTCCTAACAAGAGAAATGCATTTTAGTTTAAATTAATGGATTTCATAACTTTTGATGCACATAATATATTCTATTCATTTTTGTCCATACTCATCCCTATAGCCCTTGGCAAGGACTAGTTACATCATAGGAAATGTTTATATGACAAGTGTACTATGTCAATAAATTTTCAATATACTATTTAGTTTGATTTTGATTTCAATAGGTGCGAGACAATCTCTATATATTATAATTTATATTCAATAATAAAGTTGATCAATAAGACATTTTTTTTATTTTTTTTTGGGTAATGTCCACAAAAGCTCACATTATGAATGCATACAAAAACCAATATTTTTTAAACTCAAACATTATAAAAAATAGTGAAGAGAGCACAAGTGTTATTGCCACACGTGATACTACATGACACTAAATATAAGTAGAAGAACAAGTCACCTAATAGGATGAAAGGTGAAAGATAAGGATATAAAAAATGATGACTAGGTGCTTGCATTCCCATGTGACACACCTTATGCAACAATTGAAGCAATTTATTGAATTATTCTAGGTTGATAATGTATTCAATAATACAGAGGAAAAAATATGATATTTACTTATTCATCAATAAATACTTTCTTGAAAACATAGATCTATTAGAATTTAAATGAAAAATATTGAAAATTATATTAGATATCTATATACAAGATAAAGTGAATACTGTCTAAACTAAGTAATAAGTCAAAATTCTTAGCTAAAATATTTTTTTTTTTTAAAGTAAATAAGAATTTACTATGAATATTTTTTAGATAATTAAAATAATTCTATGTATTTTCTTAATCTCATTGTACTTTATGATTATAATTTTGTATGTGAATTCTTGCAATAAATTTATTGCATCTATGATTAATAATATGATAGTATTTAATTTCAATGTTTTTAGAACTAAAACGATTTCAATATTAAATAGTAATGGGTTTTCATTTTTGAACTAGTTTATATGAGACAAGTTTTAAACAATCATATTACTATATCAATTATATTAAATAAACACATCGTTATGACAATAATAATACCATACATCATAGTAATATAAAGACATAACAATTCCAAGAGTTTTTAGTGAATACATAATAATATTTTATAATTAAAACAAGGAGATATACACATATATATCATATTAGAATACTATATTATAACCAATTTTCATCCATCCATCCACCCACTTGTACATCCATATATAATCTAAAATAATATTAAATTAAAATTAATATAATAATATTCTTTATTTTATCACATTAATTCTAATTAAAATTGATTTAAATTTTACTAGATATTAAATTCAAAAGTCAGGATCCTAATAGTGGTTTACAATTTTTGGCCAAACCGACCTTGAAATTATTATTTTTAACTAAATCTTCACATTCGCACCTATAGCTGGCCGGTGAGGAATTTGAAGATGATGCAAACTAGAGTCTCATCAAATTTTGTTTTTAGATTCTAAAATATTTTTTCAAAATTTTGGAATCAAATTGCACTTCTTTTCCATCTCCCACAAAATTGATTTTTTTGAAAACAACATTTTAAAAAGTGGCCCTTGTATAACACATAACTTTTTTCCATGAAGGATAAAATTCTAATTCTTTCAAATTTAGATTTATAACTCTTATATCTAGTGCTTCCACTTGGTTAGATAGTTTTTATTGAATATTTTTTCCTTAATCAAGTTTCAAAGTCAAACAAATTAAAATTTAGACATATAGACCGTATAATGCATTAACTTTTTGTATATGTCAAAATTTAATTTAATATTTTTTTTTGGATCAAGGACTTCAATATCTGGTGCACTCATATTTTTCAATTTTTTTTTGATAATCTTCTATTTTTCCATATGTGAAGAACAAAGAAATTCATTTTCGATGAAAAACCTATGTTTAATAAAACTTAAAAAACAAATACATAACAAAACCAAAACATATTAAAATTATATTCATTGGATAGCTTGTTCTAAGGAATACCATAATATTTTGAAATAAATTTTAAATGAATTCATTTGATCCCCAAAAGCTAAATCAAAAGTGATTTTTTATCAGCATTTTGATAGGTGTAAAGGAGACATTTATAGGTATGGTTTAAAACTAGCGAGGTTCTATCCAAGGGGGTTTGATCTAAGGTGATTTGATCAAACCCTCTTCAATTGGAATCCTTAAAATGGAAATTTTTAAGGATTAAATCATTATATTTTCTAAAAATATGTGATTTCAGCTAAAATCCGTTCCTCTGGAATTGTAAACCACTATTGTGAGCGACGAGCTCTAAATTCATATTAAATTTTGATTAAATCTATTCAATTCATATATTCTCCCATGTCATACTTATATATATTTATTCTTGTTAAATTGTTAGCAATTATAATGTGTCCCTTTTTCGAAACTATTAAAGGTTTAACAACAAATTTTATGTGACTAGTCACATTACTATATATATTATCTATAAACTATATATAAAAAATGAGATTTAACCTAAAAAGAAACCACTGAAACATAGTATACTCTCATCCACCCATTAATAAAACCAATACCATATCACCACAATAATTAAAAACAAGCTTATATATCTAATGTTATTTTTAAAAAAGGGGGTAAAAATTTATTGAATCAAAGAAGCATTAAAAAGTAACAAGCAAAAGCCCATAAAAGCAACCAACCAACCCCGCTACAACAGTCCTCGAAGGAACCCAACCAAGGAACTAATTACAAATGAAGGTCTTCTGTGATCATCTTTTTGAGGGACACAGAGAATTATGAGGATAAAAGTCCCCAATCATCAACATTCCACCTCTGCATGTGCTCAGAAGCCCACTTTGCCAAAAGATCTGCCACTCTATTCCATTCCCGCAAAATATGACAGAAGGAAACAAATTCCAAGGAGTTGGACAGATTCACAATCTGTTCGATCACCTTAGCTAGTTTCTAATTAACACCATCAAATCTCTGCTCATTTAGGATATCAACTACAATCTGTGAATCAAATTCATAGACGATCCTCTTCCACCCCTGAGAACAACCTCTTTCAATAGCATGAAAAATAGTCAGAGCCTCCATGAAATTGTTAGAATGGTGACCCTTATAAATAGAGAAGAAAAGTACCTCCCCTCCATTACTATCTCTACCAATACCACCGATCCTAGCATGCCCATGATTCCCCCTAGAAGATCCATCAACATTTATCTTCAGAACTCCTAGAGGGGTTGGTCACCATCTACCCTCCCGATGTACCTTCTTCTTGACTCGTCGAGGGCTACTACCAACCAAGCAATCAAACTCCCTGCCCTCCAAATGAAGCTTCCTCACATAGGATAGATCACTTGGATCAACAGTCATCGACAGATCATACTTAGCTACAATAGTCTCTTGGATCTTGCTAAAGATCCTCCTCCATAAAAGGTCTCCTGCCTGCTTCACATCTTGAAAAATCCTCCTATTTATCTCAAGCAAAAGGTTCCAAATAATAAAGGTAGGGCCAATAATCTAAGCAATCTGAAGAAAAATCTTCTTAGCAAGGGGTCTTCCCAAACTTTCCCAAAATTATATCAAAGAAGAGGCATGAACACAAGGTTGTCCCCAAACTCCCCACCAAGAATGCCAAATATACCTAGCATAAGGACACTTGAAGAAAAGGTGTGAAGTACACTACTCACTATTATTGCACAAAACACAGATGGATGGGCCCTAAAAGCCTCTTTTTTGTAGATTTTCCCAAGTGAGACATCTATTTTGAACAACCAACTACAAAAAGAAATTACACTTTGGCCAAGAAAATTTATTCCAAACCTACTTCCACCAAGGAACCCCAACATTTCCATACACTTACTTATCAAGCTCCAAATATCCAGAGGAAACTGAGAATCTACCTTTTGGATTAGGACCCCATGCCAAAATATCCTTATCTCGAAGGGAGCTGCACATTCTACCAGCCAAAATGCTAGCAAGCTCTTTCCTCTCCAACTCAGAACCTCTTGGAGGCCACTCTTGGGGATCCTTCCAATGCCACACATCCACCTGTCCCAATGACTGAACAGTTTTAAAGTCCTCCACCTTGCACCAATCCGCATTCGTCAAGTTGTCACAAAGAGGTTGCAAATAAGGAAACATAGAAATAATGGAAGGATAACCATCCAAGGAATCAGACCAAAAGAGGGCTTCAGACCCCTTATTCCGGATCCAAAACAAGCCCTCCTTAATCAACTTAGCCCCCTTTTTAAGAGTATCCCAGATCATAGACCCTTTTCCTTGGAGACCATATCAGGGAACATCATCAGGGTCCACCCCACTAAGGTGCTTAAAATTGAGAATTATAGCCCAATCCTAATCTTGGCAAGTACACCAACACTTGTACAACTTTGCAACTAAAGCTTGACCCATCAAACTAGTAGACTTGAGACCAAGACCCCCTTCCTGTTTAGGCCTGCACATAGACTCTCACTTCACCAAACTCCACTTAGAATTAAGAAGATTACCCACCCAAAGGAACTGATGAGCAAGGACATTAAAATCCTTAACAAAACTAGCAGGAGCCACTTGTACAAAACACCAGTAAATAGGAAGAGATTGAACCACAGATTTCAATAGAACCACATGACCCCCTGAAGATAGCCACTTATGAGTCTAATGACTAATCCTCTTGCAAAATTTATCCTACACATCTTGGCAAATGTCTTTTGGTTGAGGGTCCATAGTGAGGAGAATTCCCAGATAAACCAAAGGGAGAGTGCCTTGGTCAAACCCCTAGTTGGTATTTAAACCTTGAAAAAGATAATGAAATGTGTTGTAAAACCCTATCCCTAAGTGCATCTAAGACTAGAAAATTTGAAGTAAGATGCAATCCCATTCTAATATGGAAGAATAAAATGCATAAATGAAACTAGAATGATGCAAGACTCATTCCAAGAGACCCTAAATCACCTTAGAAATGAATCTTAATAACATGCAAACCTTCCTTAGGCTAAAAATAGAGAGAAAATGGAAGATGGAATCACTTAGAAAACAAGTCATTAGGCTTGGCTTGATGGCTAGGTGCATCTCCCCAACCTAGAATTCTTCATGATTCTCCATAGGCATCCATGATCAACCCTTGACAATGCAATATCTTGGACAAAAAGTGAGCTTGAAGACCTAGAAAAACCCTAGCTTGCTGCCCTAAAGCTTCAACTTTGTTGTAGATAGACTAATAAATCTTCTCGTGAAAGATATTCAACACTTGACTCTTGAATTTGTTTGTTGAAAATGACTAAATGTTGTGAAAAATGCCCTAAAAACTTATATTTATAGGCATTCAGACCTAATTATTCATTATTTAGACCTCACAGGCCGACATCCATAAGAAATTTGAATTAAGTTAGTTGTTTTCCTGCTTAATTAAAAAATCCCTCAAAAGGGATTAAGTCGCCACCCTGGGCAACTTAGTCCCACTAAGGGTTTTTGAGGTGGGTTTTCTAGAATTTGAATAATTTGAATGTTATTTGTCAGGATTTCTATGATTTATGGGTGGAATAAGCCTCAAGGTCCAAAATAATGAGTCTTAGGTGTTGAAAATTGAGGTGTTTATGTAGCTTAATACTCTGTAAAAATTTATGATTATTGATCTAAATATGTATTCTTTGTTATAAATTCTTTGTGGGTGATTATTTGATTAATTCATTTTATCATTTGTAGAATGAAGGAAAAAGGTTGTAGAAGAATTAGATAGGATATTAGAAGATACACAACATATACCGTGGAGAAACCCTTTTGGGAAAAAACCCCACTAAGAATCAATGTATTATTTAATCTCTGAAGTAGATTACAATAATTCCAATCCTTGCTTGAGAATGCTTCTTTTTCCTTCACCAAATCTTCTTCACAACCTGCAATAAAACTGATACAAACACTCTTCAACTTGCTTGAGATAAATAGGCAATAATCAGCTTTGTAAACTCCAAAGAGTTACAATTACAAAGCTCAATCCCTATCTCACAAAAGGTACACCTATCTCTTGCAAGTAGAGTTCTACCATGAAGAACAATGCCAAAACATGTGCTTCATCCATTTGGGCATCCCAAATTGAAGGCACAACTGAACGTTGATTCCATAGATATCTTCAAGGATTATCCTCAAAGTAGGCACCCAAGAATGGGCCCACTTAACTCAGCCTTCTGAAATATCTTAGCATGTAAAAAATTTAACTCCAAGAAGCCATCTTGGGCACCCAAGGTGGGTCCAAGTCATTCTCTGTTAACTGAAACATATCTCTCCACCATTCATGCAAGAATGGTCATCCCCTATTAACTGAAGGTAGTCACCTATTATCTGTCATGCAACTCAAGTCATTAGTCATGCATTCCAAGTTAACTGAAGTCAACTAGCATTCAACTAAAACTAACTAAAGATAACTGTTAACCATAACTAAACTGAACTGAACTAAACTGATTTTGAACTAATCTAAACTGAATTGAACTAAACTTCATGCATGTAAACATCAATCCCTAACTCCTAGGATATTTACATGCATTCAAAAATGCTATCTTTTACTCCAAACAGTTAACTTAACTCAAGGTGAGTTCCACCTTCCATGTGGGTGCCCCATGTGCTCCTTTTATTTAGGAACTCATCTTGGACACCCTCACATGCTCAGAATATTATTTAGATTTAATTACAAATTTCAATTAGCATGATTATTTCATTCAAAATTAATCTCTTTCTAATCCTAGTGTTTGAGAACACTTTCCAAGGACTTAGGAGATACATGCAATAAATAATGTTTAGGATTGCAATTAAATGACATCCTATTTCCAACATTCTCCCACTTGACATTATACATTGCAATTATTCTAAACAAGGAATAATAATTTTAAATCAAGTACAGGACTCAAGGTGAATGACCTTCCTGCACTAACTAATCAATCCATGCCAACTTCAAATGCAACCTGCATAATCATGAAGCTCCAAGCAAATGATTAAAACCAAGAGAACTTATCTGTAAGAACTAGTTTCATAAGATAATCTATAACATTAATTAAAGTGTCAACTTTCTCAATTAATACCTTCCCATTCTCAACCATTTCTCACACAAAGTAATATTTTACATCAACAAGCTTAGTGCAAGCATGATACATAGGATTTTTCGCTAAACACATAGCACTCTGACTATCACATTCAAGTTTAACTTACTTGCGATTAAAACCAATACCTTTCCCAAGTCTCTGTATCCAAACTGCCTCTTTGGAGGCATGTGGAACCATCGAGTGTGTTGAACTCACATTCAACCAAGGTGTAAGCTTCTTGGTCTTTACTGTTGAAAATAGATTTTCTTACAAGTAACCATTCTAACATATATCTCTTACCATAAGAGAACTCAAGCCTCACCTATTTCTCCAAGTATCCATGAGGACCTATAACCAACCAATCCATGCCAAATTTGAAATGAAACACAACACTTTCATGAAGTGATCAAGCAAATGATTAATGTACCCAATACATAAGAGAACTACACAAGATCAATGCCAAAGCTCCAATCTTGAACGTAAACATGACATCCATGATCTAACCATCTCTTCCTAGGGGATCACATGCACCAAAACATATATACATCTTGGTCTCAAGAAAACATATAATATGTCAAACTCTAAACTAGTATCAAGAGTATACCATGACATCATAACAAATACACTCTAAACCAAGAAACCATATCTCCAATCACATGAAGATAACCTTACCAATGATGCATCGTTGTCACTGCCAACAACTCCCACTGAACCATGGTATCGAGTCACACATGGCATCGTGACTACCATCCTCTCTATGAAGATCACTCTGAAACATGAAGCAAAGAATTATCATAAAAAATATTAGCTGAAATAACCAATGCATCATTACTGTCATCTGAGGATTCCTCTGTAGAAGAATAAAAACTCTCTTTCTTGTTCTTATAGTCCTTCACATGTCCTAGTTTCCCATAGTTCCAACACTTTACCTTACTATTTCCTTCTGTCTTACCCTTCCTTTCCTTGCCTCCCTTAGGTTCCTTTTTCTCAGGCCTACCTTTTACAAACAAGGAATCTTGGATTTCTGTTTTAGAATTCCTCCTCATCTCCTCTGATAAGAGAGTGGGAATTATATTGTCCATCTTTGGATCTACACCACTACCACTAATAGAAGCAATTAGATTTTCCCAAGACTCTGGTAAAGAACAAAGTAACAAAATGCATTTATCTTCATTTTCTAGCTTTACATCTACATATGCTAACTGACTTAGAATCGAATTAAAAGCATTCAAATTATTTGCAACAGAATCACCTTCTTTCATCTTTAAAGAATACAAATGTCTTTTCAGATACTACTTATTAGTAAGAATTTTAGTTTGATAAATATCATCTATTCTCTTCTACAACTTATATGTAGTAGTTTCTTCTAAAACATTCAAGATAACAACATCAACAAGACATAATATTATGGTCCCTCTTTCCTTCTTATCAAGCTTAGCCCAATCCTCATCTGACATCGTTGTAGGTGACTTTGTCTCATTACCAACAACTAACCACTGATCTCTCTCTTCAAGGAGATCCTACATTTTTAGTTTCCACATCTCATAATTATATCCATTGAATCTTTCAATATCTAAACGAGAATTTAAACTCATTGTAACAAACTTATTTTCTAAAATCAGCAATAACAAAAAATAGTAAAAGCTCCCACTACAGCCAAAAAACCTCCAATCTTTTAAGAGAAAGGAGTCCCAAAACTCTACCCAACCTCAACTCTAATACCAAATGTTGAAAATTGAGGTGTTTATGTAGCTTAATACTTTGTAAAAATTTATGATTTATGATCTAAATATGTATTCTTTGTTACATATTCTTTGTGGGTGATTATCTGATTAATTCATTTTATCATTTGTAGAATGAAGAGAAAAGGTTGTAGAAGAATTAGACAAGGATATTAGAAGATACACAACATATACCGTGGAGAAACCCTTTCAGGAAAAAAATCCACCAAGAATCAATGTATTATTTAATATTTGAAGTAGATTACAATAATTCCAATCCGTGCTTGAGAATGCTTCTTTTTCCTTCACCAAATATTCTTCACAACCTGCAATAAAACTGATACAAACTCTCTTCAACTTGCTTGAGATAAATAGGCAATAATTAGCTTTGTAAACTCCAAAGAGTTACAATTACAAAGCTCAATCCCTATCTCACAAAAGGTACACCTATCTCTTGCAAGTAGAGTTCTACCATGAAGAACAATGCCAAAACATGTGCGTCATCCATTTGGGTATCCCAAATTGAAGTCATAATTGAACCTTGATTCCATAGATATCTTCAAGACTTATCCTCAAAGTAGGCACCCAAGAATGGGCCCACTTAAGTCAGCCTTCTGAAATATCTTAGCATGCAAAAGAGTTAACTCCAAGAAGCCAACTTGGGCACCCAAGGTGGGTCCAAGTCATTCTCTATTAACTGAAACATATCTCTCCACCATTCATGCAAGAATGGTCATCCCCTGTTAACTAAAGGTAGTCACCTGTTATCTGTCATGCAACTCAAGTCATTAGTCATGCATTCCAAGTTAACTGAAGTCAACTAGCATTCAATTAAAACTAACTTAAGATAATTGTTAACCATAACTGAACTAAACTGAACTAAACTAAACTAAACTGAATTGAACTGAACTAAACTAAACTGAACTGAACTGAACTGAACTAAACTAAACTGATTCTGAACTGAACTGAACTGAATTGAACTGAACTGATCTGAAATGAACCGAACTGAACTTCATGCATGTAAACATCAATCCCTAACTCCTATGATCTGTACATACATTCAAAAGTGTTTTCTTTTACTCCAAATAGTTAACTTAACTCAAGGTGAGTTCCACCTTCCATGTGGGTGCCCCATGTGCTCCTATTATCTAGGAACTCATCTTGGACGTCCTCACATGATCCTATTATTTATAATTAATTACAAATGTCAATTAACATGATTATTTCATTCAAAATTAATCTCTTTGTAATCCTAGTGTTTGAGAACACTTTCCAAGGACTTACCTAGAGATACATGAAATAAATAATGTTTAGGATTGCAATTAAATGGCATCCTATTTACAAAATTAGGGGCCTATAAATGGTACGTTTAAGGAATGATTAATGTAAGGGTGCCAAAATAGGGGGTGATCCCACAATATTGGTTTACAATTTTTGGCCAAACTAGACATTGAACTGATTTTTTCTAACTAAATCTTTACTTTCAGGCACCTATAGCAGCTAAATCGTGAGGAATTTGAAGATGATGCAAACTAGTGATTTGTGAAATTTTGTTTATAGATTGTAAATATAGTTTTTTCAAAAAATTTGAAATCATATTGTACTTCTTTTTCCATCTCCTTTGAAAACTAGTTTTTTTTAGTAAACACCATTTTTAAGGAGTGACGCTCACCATATAACACATAACTTTTTTTCCATGAAGGATAAAATTCTATTTTTTTCAAATTTAGATTTTTAACTATGATATCTAGTGCTTCCAATTGGTTTCATAGTGTTTTATTGAATATTTTTTCCTTAATCAAGTTTCGAAGTCAAACTAGTTACAATTTAGACATAGGCGGACCATATAACATATAACATTTTTTTTTATGTATATGTTACTTGATTTTTAGCTTTAAGCTGAAATTAGGTTTAGTGTTTATTCTTTAGTGTTGTTCATTTAAACATTTAAAAGATAAACCATAAGTCTGGTAGATTTAATATGCATGGAAAAATATTGTCAAATGAAAAAAATTACATTTTTATTCCAATGTTGCAATTACAACAAATGAGAAGAGAGAACAATATGTGTACAAATGTAATATTTATTGATAATCATGAAGTGTACATGTCCCTCACAAGCCAAGGGACTAACTTTACTTATTCAATGAAAATAAAGAAACAATTTATACATGAATAAGTGAAACACAATGTGCATATAAGAGTGGAGACCAGTCATTGCCTAAGAATGATTGGTTGTAAGTTTCCCTCTTACCTTGCTGCTGCTTCCCCAAGCTGCTTGTGTGCTTCCCAACTCCATAGTGCTCGTAGCTCCTACATATGGAGAAACAATGGAATTAGAGAAAGGCTCTAAGCAATGAAAGATCTCAATCCTTACATACACACCTACCTATGCATGTATAAAATGATCCATAAGTGCATTAAATAAGCATGCAAACCTTGGATGTCCTGGAAAACAATGAAGTCATCAAACACATCCAAAATATGCATCTATTTTTATAACTTGTTTGCTTCATGTGCAGATTTAGGACAAATTTGGTTACTATTTTGATTTAGTTAAATACAACATGTGGGGTAAATGTGGCTCCCACGAGGGTAGAGCTCAACATGATTTGAAAGAAAAAGGAAATTGAGCAACTTGATCAGAGATTTACCTATTATTTATGCATTAAATCAATATATGAAATCACACCAGTTGATCAACTTTCATTATTAGATTCAAAAGATGCATCAAGTTCAATTATGCATCTCTTAAATAATGAGAGAGCAACCCAAAGTATTCTCATGGTCCCTCCCACCTTTACCCTATTGGACAGCCACACATCACATAGGACGGTGAGATTTTAGGTCACCAACATAGGGGAAATGTGTCTTCCCACAAGAATCAAAGTGGGGAGACAGTTATGTATTACACATGATAAAAAGGGAGACAAATGTGGTGGAATCTGATAGTAGATTCATGCAGGACAACAAGAATCAATGAACAATGACAATTCTGTATGGCAAGAACAAATGCATTCTGAGATAAGAAAAAGGCATGGTAACAATAAATAGAATGAATACAAAGGAAAAGGGATTGCAAATTGTAGTTGAGAGCATCATGACATGAGGTCCTAAAGTAGGTTCAAAACATTATCAAAGACATCACAATCATATGAACAAACTCTGATTATCGTCACTTGCTTCAAAGGTTTGCACATTCACATCTAGTGAGCAATTTTATGGAGCAACATTGGTATTTTTGCTACACATGTGACTTGACTGTTCACAAGGGATGTTGTTCTATTTGTGACTGGGTCTTCCATTGAGGCTGCAGGGTTGTATTTTCACATTTAAGTCATTCCTTCTGTGATTATGGAGCAGGAGGAGTGAGGGGTTCAAGCTGCTTCTGTCTAAAGCCTCAAAATATGTTCCTCTAGTACCGTGTCTTCCATAAGGGATAGTAGTGTTGAGCCATTCTTGCCTCTTCAAGAGGACATGGATAATCTACAACCATCTGATAATGATACTGATTTTGATGATGAAGGCTTCATGAAATATGAGCAGTGCACACAACAATATTATCAAGGGTTTGATGACAACCTATTAGGAAAATGCAATGAAACAAAGGTGTCAGAGTGGCATGAACAAGGATAGTCATATATAGTAGCAAAGAGAAAAGGTCTCATTACAACATGGTAGTCTTGTTTGCTTGCATTCTTTGTCCTATTCATTGTTACATTCTAATAGTAAGAAGCTTATAGTGATATGGTAGGTGAACAGAGAAAGACATGACATGATTCAAGAGAGTTGATAACCCATACCTATATAGTCATAAAGTAAAATGAATGAGCACAAGGATGAGATCATCTAAAGGGGACAATGATGATATCTCTTGTAAGATATTTAAAGGAGCAAGCCCAAAGGTTGAGAACATGTCAAGGAAAAATATGAAAGTGTGAAGACTTCATGGATGAAGACAACCTTGGGCAGATCAAGGGAAACAAAATCATCAAAAGAGCACAGGAAGGAGAGGAACTCGTTCATTAGACACTGAACTCAAAAGGAATAGTCACTTGTAGGTTTTCCTTATTATATCATGATTGTCTCTAGATACATATGTTGTTCTTTATAAAAACTTCCATTTGCTTGATATCCATGGATCTCTTGAGTGTGCATATGAATATGCAAACTAATGTTTCATCAATCCCACTATGTCCTACTTGTGATGGATGCAATATATCTTGACTGGGCAGTACCATAGAAAGACAATGAACTATGTGACTGACAAGGGGCAGTGGTACCAAGCAAAGTTTTCCAAAAATGTAGAGACATCTCACTGTCTTATGGGAGTTTCTACAAAATTATGAGTAGAGTTAAGAGACTATGAATCATAAGAGAGTATGTCAGTCACTCAAGGACAAGAACATTAAATCACAGTCATAGGGAATGTTTCAAGGGAAGATTTAGGTCTAAAATGATAGTGAGCAACTCAGAGGAAGTAGGGTAGTCATTGCATTAGGAGAAGACAGAAAAAGACAATGATCATCAACTGGAGCAAGGCTTTCTATGGAGTTCAGTTAGTCTATAGAAACACAAAGTTTATCAAGAAGGAAGTTCAAGGTAATAGTATAACAGTTTTGTAATGGTAAGTAATGAAAACTACAGTCAAAGAAGTGCATTTGCAAAAAAAACATCTGATGCTCACATAAAAATACATTGTTGCTACAAATTGGAGTGTTCTATTATGCTCACATTGTACAATGACATTGAATCATTTTGCAACAAAATCTGAGGTTTTCTTTCAAACTAAAAGGACCCATCTAGGTTCAAGATACAAAAGCTAATGCACATAAACAATGTTGAAAAAGAAGAAGAAATGACAACTGGAACTCATTTCATGCAGGCCATGACCAAGTAGACCCCTTTTTCTGCAAAATATGGAAAACCTACTTGGGGTTTCAAAATATGAAACAACATTGCTATATTCTATAGAAAAGGAAGTGTATTTACAAGAACCCACTTGTATTTCTACAACAAAATTTGAGTTTCTTCAAGAAATCAGGAAACCCACTTGGGTTCTTTTGAAAACATTTGCAGATACAAAAATATACGTGCTACAAAAAACCCACTTAGGGGTTTTACAATTATATTGCAAAATAGAAAAGGAAATATAGAAATACAGAGGAAACCCATGTTGAAATTTGGAGGCCGAGTTCACAGGCCATTTTTTCTCTTCTACATATCAAAGACCCATATGGGTTGTCAAAAAAATTGCTAATACAAAAGAGAATCGAGAAGACATTTTGGGGTTTTCAAATGAAGCAAAGCCACACATGAAATACACTATTTTTTTTCCATGGCCGCAGCCAAGAAGATTTTTTTTTCTTCATGAAAGCAACAAAAACAACAATGGGTCATCCTTATTAACAAATGCAAAGAAGAAAGTAAACATTTGTTGTTATCTTTTCAAGGTGGAGGGCTCAAAATAGCTTTCTTTTGCTCAAAATATGAGAATGGAGTTGATTTAACTCACTTAGAGCTTTTGCTCACAATTTTTTTTCAAAACTTTCAATCTTTTGCTTCTTACAAAGCTTCATTAGAGTTCTCATGTCAGTTGTGACAAAATGAAACAACAACAGAAGGAAAAAATAATACATATGGGTTAGAAGTATGTCCATGGCCGTGACCTATAGATTCAAAAATGGCCTCCAAATGGTGTAAAATCCAGATTTTATGCAATAGAAAAACATTTTACTTGCTGTCAAAGTGTTTCTCTCAGGAATTCTCAACAAAACTAGTGTGAATCTCCATTGTTTTTCTTGTGTTTGCTCAAACCCCACAGTGGTAGTCATGTTCCAGATTTTTCAACAACAAAATGATGGGCTTGCCTCATTGTTTTGGCTATTTTGATGATTAGGGTTTGACCCTATTCGATGGGGACATGATTTTCTCCCCACGTTTTTTAAAATTAAAAGCATGTGTTAATGCAATGGGGGCCAAAAACTTATGTATCGAATTAGGCATTCTATGCCTTAAGTTCTTTTCCCCTTGTTTCAAACTTTGCTAAGTTCAAAACAAAACATGTGGAGTATGCCATGTAGCTTATGTGATATGCCTTTGTTTTTTACCAATAATCATGTGACTTGGAATATGCTTTCCAAGAAATTTGGAGGTCGGCCATATTGGCCAAGTATTTTGGAGCTTTATGATGCCTTTGAAAACCAGTGAGTATTGACCATGTGTAGACTAAAATGCAGAATGAGGTAAGAAGAGATGGTCAAGTGCCTTGATGCTTTTGAAAGCATTTGGATATGACATTATATGTTGCATTTTATTTCAATGTATAAGATATCATTTAAGTGATTTAAAAATCACTTTTATTATGTCTTTTTAATGCAAATGTAATATAATTCAAGGAGATGGTGGACCCCCTTATTTTATGCTTTGAAATGTAAAATGACTTGTTAAGTGATGTTTTATGAATCACTTAATCAAGATCATTATCTTTAATGCTTTTTGAGTCTTGTGTTTTCAAAACACCCATATTGCACGAGGAGAGTGTGGGTCAATACTTGTGTGAAGACCAATGATGACTTGCATATATGAGGGATGTGTGAGGGGCTGTTTTGACTGATTTTAGAGGAAAAGGGGCTGTTTGGAGGCATTTTTGTCACATTTTTAGTGTAACTATTGACTTGGCTTAGCTTTTCTTCATGTGGAGGATAGTTTGGAGGGTTTCTAGAAGGTTCTTTTTGGCCTTTTTTGTTGCATCTGACTAGAATCTTTTGGAAGGAATTGTGTGAGGGGTTTTGGTGGGTTTTTGCTTAAGTATGTTCATTTTGAACACTTTGAGCTTAGTTATTTTCTTTCTTCCTGCAGGCATTGTAGCTTTTTTGGAGTTTTTTTAGGTAGAGGACAACATTTTAACTCAAATTTGTAGACTTATGTAGCAGTGTAACACCTTTTTGATCAATAAGTTAATATATTTTACCTTCTCATTATGTTGTTTTATTGTGAAAGCTTTAGAAATGGTTGATGAAATCTCATGGGAGAATTGTTTTCCCTTTGATTTTGTCCTATTTTCTTTTCCTTTATGCAGTTAATATGAACTTGCAGGTCATAACATGTGTTGAGTTAGTTCAGGGTAGAGCCTAAGTTGTGAAGATGTATTTTTCTTCCTTCTAGATGTTGTCCTTGGCATTTTTAGCCTTGTTATGAAATACTGATGCAAAGAAATATGAAGTTCTGAGTTGTGTAAGCCATTGTTAAGTTGTTGATCATTCCTATGTGTAAAAGTAGTTGTGTAAGTTTGAGGAAAACACATTAGGTGCATCACCATAGGGGTTAGTTTTCTTTTCATGTTTCTTTCTCCCCTTTTCCTAGCAAGGAATAGTTTAGGTGACACCATCAAAAGGGGAAGCTGACCCATAATCTGGAGATCTGCTTTCGAATAGGACACCCACAACTTGAAAGCAGTCCCATGTTACATCCAAACCTGCTAAGTTGGTTCACAACTTGGCATTAGGGTGTAGATTTGGATCCCTAACAGTATCAAAATTCAATTTTTTTTTGTTGGATCAAGGATTTCAATATCTAGTGCACTCATATTTTTCATTTTTTTTTTTGATAATCTTCTATTTTGCTACATGTGCAAAACAGAGCTTGATTTTTGGTGAAAAACCTACATCCACAAGAAATAAAATAAAAATATAATAATAAAATAAATTTATTTAAAATTATACTTTTTGGGAAGCTTATAATAAGGACTACATACAAAAAATTTAAATGAATTCATTTGATCCCCCAAAAGGTAAATCAAAAGTGGTTTTTTATCAACATTTTGATAGGTGTAAAGGAGACTCTGTTATAGGTATGGTTTAAAACTAGCGGGGTTCTATCCAAGGGCGTTTGATCTAAGGTAGTTTGATTAAACCATAATCAATTGGAATGCTTTAAATGGAACTTTTAAGGCTTAAATCATTATATTTTCTAAAAAATGTGATTTAAGCAAAAATTAGAATCTCCCAGAAATTGTAAAACAGCTTTGTGGGATTACCCTAGGTCCAAATTAAGCGTGAAATTGCCTCTTTCTTCAAGAGTACAATTTTTTGCGACACAAAGAGATAATGATGAATTTTAACTAGCTAGTGAGTGGTTATGGTTGCATTATATCTCTAGAGTAATTCTTAAAAGCTTCTTTAAAGCAGTTGGACTGGGATAATACATTATTGAGAGGCCCTCTTTTATCAGAGAGTAAATGCCTTAGTTTCTTGAATAGCTGTGAACCTTTATTGGAAAAAAAATGATTTTGAAATGAGTTCTTAAATGAGCACAAAATCAGCAAACACTAACCCACTGTTCTTTGAGGGTTTGAGTCAAGAATGAAAGAAAATTTTTCCTAGGAGAAAAAGAACAGTAAATAATGTTCATTAGGATTGTAACAATCGATAAATAAAAGAAATTACTTTTTTTTTCATTTCTTGAAATAACGAGAAATTATTAAACCAAAAATGTGTTAATCAATAGAAGGTAGATATCCACCAAGGTAGTCGTCTTGTTTTTATTAACCATTATGAACAACCTAGTCCAGTCATGTCAGCTTAAAGATACCCTCATGAGTCAATATGCAGTAGCATAAGAGACAAACATGATGGTTAAAATTTCATTATATGATTCTTGCTAAGTAGGGTGATAAACTTGACTACATGACTTTGTCATGTTGCAATTATTTTAAACCTTGGCCAAGGTGATGCTACTACCTGTTAGTGTTAGTCATTTTTTTCCCCAATTATGCACCCCAGTTAGAGCTCATACTAGTTAGGAGTTGCCTATAGTGTATGACCGACTAGGGATTGTGTAGGGTCAAACACTAGTTTTAGATGGCATTAGAATCTCTTTCCATTACTTCTCTGCGAAGGGTCAGGCCTTTCCAATAGGAAGTGGCATGGGGGACTAGTAAGTCCGTGGATGGGCGAAAAAGTGCCTGCTAATATTTTTCCTTCTCCACAGTTTCAACAGTAAAAGATGGTTAAAGTTCCAGATGGAATAGACAGATTCAAGGAAAACTGTAATCTCAAACTCTTTATATCTTTGTAATGGTTACTTACTCTAAAATTTTTCCTTCAGTTATCTTTCATGCATTTCAATTTGAATCCGCTTAAAGTTCATGCTTTTTTTTTTAATAAAAAAGCTCCTTTTTTTAAGAAAAAAATATATTGCTGCTCTGTATCAGTTTATTTATGCATTTCAGTTTATGCAAGTTTATATCATAATTAAATATTACACTTTTATTAGTTGGTTAGTTTTAGTATGTTACAAATATGTGCTCAAAGATAATAGATAGATAGGAGAGCTAAATGATAAGAGATATTGGTATGAACTTGATAAGAGATGATAAAAGATAATGCTAGATAAGGATATATAATTGTTCTCGTTAATGGTATAAGATTGCTAGGGGATAATGTGTGGATGAAGGGTTTTATTTATTTGCTTCACTTGGTATTTAATCAATGCCGAAGATTAATTAGAATAACTAATGGATGTGAAAAATTGAGAAAGGGTAGGAGCTAAAATTAGGAAATGGATTGTATTGATGAAGTGGGGTAGTTGAAATAATTAAATGAATTTATTTAATTTAAGCATAGTTGAAATAATTAAATAAATTTATTTAATTTAAGCATAGTTGGAAATTTAAAAAAAAATAGTTTTATTTATTTTAGAGGGAAAGAGGTAATTAAATAAATTATTTAAATTTATTTAATTACAAAAGAAGTGTTAGTTAATTAAATATTTTTAAAATTATTTAATTATAGTGGAAAAAAGAATTAATTGAAATTATTTAATTAATGTTGGAGGGAAATGATAAATTAATTAAATAATTAAAAATTATTTAATTAATACAGATATAAGAAAAAATTGAGATAATTAAATAGTTAAAAATTATTTAATTATTATAGATGAAAAGAGGAAATGCTAGCTTAGTTAAATAATTAAAAAACTATTTAATTAATATAGATAGAAGAATTGATGAGAAAATGATAAAAAGGAAAGATGGAAATGTGTTAGTCATTTATAGGTTTCTACATTTTTCCCCTCTTTGAGATGATGCATTTTATGACATTGTTTCAAAGAAAAAATGTTGGTTTAAAAAGAATTATTGGTGATGTGCCCTAGTATTCCTCAATTTACTAAGGGATGGAGGTAGGTTGCCCCCTCAAGAGACTGGTCAAATTCTTTTTTTTTCAGTCAAGCTCACAATAGGAAAAAAGATAGGTTCAGTGGATTAGAGGAGGGAAAATGGAGCTAGGTAGAAGAAAAATAGGCTAGAAGGGTGGTGGGATGAAGAAAAATGGAGGGGAGACAAGCCATATTTATGGGATGATACCCCATTTTGGCAACACATATGCATATTTTTGGTGTTCTATGATGATGCTTTATGATGCACACATGTTTATGTTTTGATTTTCCTTCTATATAACTCTATGAAAATGATGATTATATGTTGATGATGTATATATTATATGTGATTTGATTTTTATTTCTATGTGATTCTATGATGATGATAATGATATGATGATGATGCATATGTTATAGATATGATTTGATTTTTATTTCTATGTGATTATATGATGATTATGATGATGATATGATGATAATGCATATATAAGATGCCATATATTTTTGTGTGTAGTTGTGAATACAACAAGATGCAATGCTGATAATTAGATTGTTGATCAAATGTTTGATGAAGCCTATAAATGGGAAATGGGGTGGATGGAAATATGCAAGATGAATGAACATGAAAATCAAAAGATACTTTATTCCTTGGTTATGATAAATACAATGTAAATAAAAATCCATATTTTGATATAGCAAGTGGATATTATCCACCAAAGTATAAGGATACAAGATGATGTTGTATCCCTTATATAGACTTTGACTTTGACGTAAAAAAAAAGGGTTTTTCCTTATTCATACAAGACCTAACAACTTTTATCAAAATATGTGAGGAAGATAGACTTAGAGCATCACAATCCTATTGCACAAAAGGTATCAAATGGCCTTATACAAAGGATGATACTAGAAACTATTCCAATGCACACAAGGTAGGTATTTACCTTAGTACTATTATAAGAACATACCACAAACATGACATACTAAAACATAGAAAAAGGTGATCCTAGGTCTTAAGTGCTTAGAATAGTAAGATTCAAGGCCTTTTCCTAGGGTTTCATTGAGATGGAGATCAACAAGGTGAGTAGATTGACTTTTAGCTATGAAAGTGAGCCGATCAGACTTGGATCTCCATCCTATTAAGGATTAGAATGATTTGGTATTGATTTGTTATGATTAACCTAATTAGATTATGTGCCCTATTATGTAAAATGCAAGATCTTGACAATGCACAAATCTGAGAAGTGTAGAGGATTGTGTACTTGTCTAGAAAAATTGGTATTGATTTGAATACAAGGAAAAAGCTACCTTAGGGTGTATGAGTCATTGTCCACCTTTCCTACTCTATTTTTGAGGTCCTCTAATGAGTGTTATGAGCTTTCGATTATTGGTTGTAGAGTTGTCGAAACAATGTCGGATAATTTTGTAGGTGAGTTTTCATGAGTTGAAAAGATGCAGGGCTTCAAATACAACAATGAATAATTTGTCTTCAAGCTCCCTTCAATCCTCTTCAAACCTAAAACTTGCATAGTCAAAGAGAGGGAAAATATTGGGCCATTTAGGGTCTTTCCTCAGTCAAACCCCGTGTAAGTGTTTCCACTTCCACAATGGCAATGTCAATGATAAAATGATAATGGATAGGAAGGAATAATGAAATAAAAAAGTACTACAATTCACCACCCTTAATGGATTCCTTGAAGGATTGAAGTTATGCACACCACCTCAAGGTCTTGGATATTTCTTTCTTGATTTTCTTGAATGCTTTGGAAACCTACAACACAAAACAATGACAATATGACAACATGGACTCACATACACTTTGACATGATGTTTGGATATTGAATTTTTGTAATAATGCTCTAAAATGTTTCTCTTGACTTGCTCTTGACAATAATTCTTGCTCATAAGATCTCCTTCTAGTTTCAAATGGTGAAAAGGCTAGGTATTCATAGGCATTTTTCCAATTTCTAAAAAATTAGATCCCAATAGCCGACCTTTGCAAGTTGGGTTTTTGAATGTTAAAATACAGACATTGACATATTAAAAAATGGGTCTCAACACAATAGGATGACTTATATTCCCTAGGGTTTCCCAATCCTAGCCCCACTTTTCAAGACATGAGGTGTCAGGGGAAAAACATTAAATGGATGCATTTGTTCAATTCTTGCAATTTCTCAAAAAATGGTACAAATGGTGCTATAAAATGCATAATTTAGGAAAATAGGGACTCAATTAGGCCCAATATTTTAGGGGGGACAAAACATAGTGTTAAATTATTAAGGGTGATAATCTACAATGCTACACATACAAAATAAATTACCATGCCCCATTCCAAGCTTCTTTATACACACCAAGATATAGAAAGATCAAGGTGGCATTAAGTGTAAGAATGAGACAAAAGATAAATCAATAAGGAAAAAGATCGACAGAGAAAACAAGTCAACAACTAGATTGTCATAAATCTTGCCAAAAGATAAGCTCAATTGTAGATAATTCCTATTGTAGGAAAGATACATCTGTTAAGGCCAAGATTTGTTGGATAATAAATGCATGAAGTTAGGAAACAAGCTATGTAGGTAGTAGACTTAGTTCAATAGTAGTCTCTTGCTTAAGATTTTCATGAAAGCTCAATGTTTCACATAATGCATAGTTTTTTTTATTTGAGTGTCAAGTGTAGGTAGTATGTGTAAAATTGTAATCTCAAGATAGTGACACAAATCCAATCTAATGACTAGGTCAAGTAAAACTACCCCAAGTTAGGTATAGGATTATTTATTATGAGGTGGAAAAGCATACTTGAACTTTATTAGGATAGGTAGATAGGTCAAATAATAGATACTAATAATTTATGAAGCCATGGTAGGTGTATAAGTGAAATATAGTAAGTTTATTATGGGTTAAATATACACACTACTATTAAGAACACTATTAGGATACCCTAAGGGTTAGGAAAAAACTTGTGATGAATTTTGTTGATAGTCTCTTTAAAGGGTTCCCTTCAAGTGTAGCAAGTTGGTAAACTCCAAATCTATATGTTTCTATGATGATAAAAGGTCCTAACCATTTAGGCTCAAATTTTCCTTTCTTAACTCAATCTTACTAATTATTTTGATTTTATTTTAAGGCAAGATCACCTACTTCAATCCTATGAGTTTTAATCTTCTTGTTGTAACTATGGGGAAGACAATTTTGACAAACTTATAAATTATTTAGTGTATTGAGACATATTTCATCTAATAACTCTAGATCATGCAATCTAGATACTTGGTACTTCTAATCTTCAATGAGATGCTATAAAGAGACCCTTAGTGAAGGAAGCTTGGCCTCAATAGGAAAAATAGCTTTGGTACCAAATACAAGTGGATATGGAGTGACACCTCTAATGTATAAATGCTAGTACAATAAGCCCATAAGGAAAGATTAATTTACAAGTTCCAATCAAAACCAACTTCATTGACTATCTTCTTAAGAATTTTTAGTATATTTTGGTTTGAGGCCTCAAATTTATTGTTACCTTGTTGATAATATGAGGTATAAAAGTTATGTCAAATATGAAATTGTTGGCACAAGTGATGAACATATTAATTTTGAATGGACTACCATTTTTAGTGTTGATGGCAAGGGTGATACCATACCAAAAAATGATATAATTTAAGATAAGCTTTGCTATTTTTTCTAGTAATGATGGATACTGAAAAGGATTTTATCCACTTTGTGAAATAGTTAATTATAGTGATAATGAACTTGTGAACATTTTATGAGGGGGATGGATTTTTCATATGAGGGTTAGTCCCTATTACGAAAAGGGTAGAAGAGTGATTATTAATTGCAACTATTGTTCAGTTGTGTGAATCAAATCCTCATTTTGTTGGTATTGGTGAACTTTCTTAACAATTTTTGTGTATCTTATTCTATAGTTGGCCAATAGTATCCTATTTGTAGAAAATGTTTAAAAAGGGTAGGGCCACTGTAATGTGCCCCACACACACTTTCATGTACCTCATGTAATGTGGTATTATCTTATTTTGAGTTTAGACATCTAAAGAGGATACCATTGAGACTTATAACAATCTATAAATGTTTTATTTTGGGTACTAGATAGGCTGGGTGGAAGGGTGTTGTCATGAAGGTACATGTAAACATCATTATACCATGGGGAGTAAGAACTAACAAGTTCACATACCAATTCAAATTTTGGGACATTGAAGGCTAGGATCAAAAGTTATTCTGCCAAGAATTCACAACACTAGTTATTATGAGGAATATATAAGAGATACCCAATAGTGGCCATGACATCAACCACTTTATTATCAACCTTAATATTTGTTCAAAAGAGATTTTTGAAAAAGTATTTTTTAAAGCTATCTATCATCCTCTTGTAGGGGAGTACTTTTTCATCCTTTTTAATAGTCAAACATTTACTTGTCTCATGAATAATTGTACTAAAAAATAATTTTTTGTGCATGGGAAATCTAGTTGATATGCCTTTGGGATATAATCTCCTTATGGGGTGATAAAAATAATTTTGGCTCCTAAGCCATGTTGAGTGTATGATCCATAAAAGTATAACTTCCACAAGTGTGTCAAAGTGAGTGTGAAGATATTTTTGTCAAGCTTTCTTAGTATCATGACCCATTTTTCCATATGGTCAATGAGTGCAGCCTTGGATAAGAGGTACATTAATATATCAAACTTTGAGATTATATTTATCTGATGATTAAGCATATAGTGCCATAGTTTTTATGATATAAAATGATAGCTAAGCACAATCCTTATGTTGGATAATAATTAAGCTCATTTCCTACCAATGTATGGTTGATATAGTAGACATCCATTTCTTTTCCTATGTCATCATGTTGTGCAAGAAGATCACCTAATGGAGTTGTGGTAGAAAATATGTATACCATAAAGGTTTCTGTCATGCCCACATTAATATGGATCTAACACAAACATCATAATTTTTTTTAAAACAACACAGGCTCCCAACCTAACACATACACTCCATATCATCCTTGCACACCATGATTTATAAAGTCTAACATTAATTGATATTATTATCTTGAATGAGGGAGAACTCATAGTTTAACCAACTATAGGTTCTTGTTGACCGACTCCTATGGTCGAGTTTTATAGATGGTCAAATTTAAACCCTTTCAATGTCTTGAGGAGATAGCATGATCAACAATTTTATTACCAATAAAATTATCATTTAATCAATATATGTGTCTTTGTATTTTCCTAAGATGCCAAAGTTTTGATTATAAGGGAAAAACAGGCTTTTAAGGGACCCGAAACCCTTTACAAAATGTTGCACTAAAGATACAACACTAGACAAACAACAACAACAAAAAACTCAAAAACACAAAAGGAACAAACAGCTACACCACAAATAAACAAAGAAGACCAACAACCAAACAATAAGCAACAGTGGAACTAGACCACCCTTGCAGCCTTCCGGCCACCATGAACAGATTTAGCAAGGGACTGAGCGAACTGATTATGCTTAGGAAGACCTCTCTTCCTCCTTTGAACAACCATCCAAGAAAGATCATCCTCTAAAAGATCAGAACAAGGGGACATCGGAGGAAAAGCCAACAATGGAAAAGAAGGAAGAGTAGTAGGAGTATCACTCCCACAGCCAACAACAACAACAAGAGCTGGAGCCAAACTAGCAGTCACAACAACAACAACATTTGCACCAACCACAACAACAATTGTGGAAAACTAACATTTTTAAAATCAACTTCAGATGAACTAGCAACAACAAAAGAACCACCTCCTCCAACAACAAAACTAGTAGCCAAACAACAAATAGCTGTAGAATAACCAATAACGCCAATAGAACCAGTGGCAACAACAACAACTGTAGAAGACCCAGGAGCAACAACAACACAATGTAGCTGAGAACTAACAACAGAAGGAGCCGCAACTTTAGAGGCCATAACCTTATCCCCATAATCTTCCCCATAATCATCCCCCATAGTAAGGTGCTCACGAAGAGCATCTTGATTTAATTGATTTAATTGAAGAATAGTTTACCCTAATATCTAGTTATTTTTATATCCATGTAGATTAATATTAAGAGCTTTGATAACAATAATACTCAAATATAAATTTTTAATTATCCCTCAAAATATCTTAATGAAATTACTAAGTTGGTTCACCTTACTCTTTCAAATTTTAAAAAGCTTCACATTGTGAATTAACTAGGTAAGGATACTTAGATATACTTGACTTTTCATTTTAAATAGTTTTGCTAAATTTAAATTAACCATTTTATTCAATATTTTCCTTAGATACCCAATAGTTCTCATATTCCTTATAAAATAATGTTAATGTGAAATGGTTATCATGCATAAATTTCATTAATCATATGTTATTAATAACCAATAATGAATATTTAACCTACATTGTTAATACTTTGATTGGGTAGGAGTATGGTTGAGAATGACAAATTAATCCAACACTACCATTATAAAATATCTTATGTACATACACTTAGTTGAGTCAACGAATAAATTTTATCTAGGATGCACTAGATTGGATAGTTCATTTTTTTTTAAAATATAATAAAATTCACTCAAGAATAATTTCCTATTCAAAATTTAAATCAAATTCTTTTTTAATCCATATTCATAACTTCAATATTTATGCCAATTTGTATATGTGAACAATTTTAACTAAGCTCTTGATTTTAATTGAGGATAAATTAATACTTATTAAATTGATAGCCCCCTTTTACCTAGGTGGAAACAAATGAAATGATTTGGTAAAACCATTTTAAAATAATCACTAAACAATACTTTAAACAATTATAATTTATCCAATATTAAATCATGCATTAAAATTTCTATATTCAATTTGCATTAAATTGATAAAATAATTTCAAAATAGATCCTTTCACATTTTATAAGGCTTAATTTTTCATTTGATAAATATAAAGTTAAGGAATAAAGTGGAATTATAAAGTTCCATTAAGTCTTTTTAAGTTACAACTTAAAGGAGGGTCCTAACCTCATAGTCCCGTACCATGGACTTAATCATCATTAGTGAATTTAGATTAAATCAAATGGAGTTTTAGGAAATGCAAAAAGAAAATAGGTTGAGCATTCAATCTCATCCATTAGATGAGATTGAATCTACACCCTTAGATATTAGGGCAACATTGAGAAACCCTAAATCATAAAGATAAACTTATTAAAATATTTTTTCCTCTCATTCTCTCATTTTTCACTTTTTGTAGGTTAGAGAAAGGAATGTAGGTTAGAGAAAGGAATGGATGAAGAATGAAGGCTTCTTGCAAGATCCACCATTGATGCACCTTGACTTTTTCAAGATTTTATTTAAGAGATTTTTACCTTTTATTGCAAGTTTCCTCCAAGTTTTATTTTTATTTTATGCACATTCAAATATGTATAAATGCTATATTATTTTTTTGTTTCTTCTTCAACTTATAAGAATTTCTCTTTATCTCATGTTTACAATTTTTTTTTTGTTTTTAAAGGGTATTATTTTATTTTATTTCAAAATCTTGACTATGTGATCGCAACATTATATGATATATATTCATATGTATACATCTAAGTATATATATCTAACATTCTATTTTATTAACAAATTTATCTATTATTAAAAATACAGATTTAATCTTAAATACCATATTTATTTATTTTTCATTCCTTGCAATTCTATATATTTCCTATAGACTTGTGTATTTTCTATATACATATGTTTCAATTTGAATTCATTTAAAATAAAATAAAATGGAGGGTGGGGGTTGGTGCCTCCCATATGCGAGATGCCTCCCACATGGGATTTGCGGCTCCCATAAGGGGTCACCTCCCAAATATGTGGAAGGTCACAACAGGGGAAGATCCCTTGGCCGTCCCTTCCCATTTGTTTTATCTATTTTTTTTAAATTACTTATATAATTGTATAAAATGTCAATTAAATATTTTTTTAAATTTATTATATTTTAAAATAAAGTATGCAAGTTTATATTAACATACAATTTATAAATATATAATATATTATATTTTATATATAGTTATCTATAAAATTATAATATAATATAATGGATGATTAAATATATATTCATGAGATACCTTTGAGGGTAAAGTATTCACACTAAATATTCTACTTCACTAATTCAACTATATATATTTATATAGATATAGGTTTTCATCTCTATGTATTTTTTTTGTTCTATATGAAGTTAAATTTGATTTAATAAGTTAACTATTTCTCATTTTGAACAAAATATTTGAAAGAAATAAAATGGCTATTACCCCTATAAAATATATTGAGTCTTCATGGTAAAAACAAATAGAACTTGCAAGTACCTAACTACATATTTGCTCAGCATAATGAATACCTATATTTTACACAATATACAACTTAAATAAATCTCTCTTCATTAAAAGCATAGGAAGTTATAACATATTGTCTAACTTATAAGGTTACAAGAAATATTTTCCATATTGGAATTGTGTAGCAAACAACTCCAAAATCTCTTCCGAAGAGAAATCTAAGAAATAAGTCGGTAATATGCCGATAAATAGGAACTTACCCTATTTCATCTTTCTTCTTGTTATAACAATAAGATTCTAAACTCTCAATATTATACATAATATTTAGAACTATTATGAGAAACATGCCAATAGGGGGAGTAAAGCTCTCCACCCTACCATCATGGCATCATTAGGCCATTTCAAGACCCTAGCCATCCCCCGAGCCAAGAGAACCATTTCAAACCCACACACAAAGGTTGTAACTCAACATAAAAAAATTACAACCCAAATATAGAATGATAAACATTATAACAACTCTACCATTTTCAACTTATTAACACAACAAAAACAATAGGTTTATTAAAATTTTCATTTATCAATCACTCTTTCTCTCTACCAAGCTCTCAATTTTTCTCCTTCCTTCCTCTCCCCAAAATAAACATGTCAAAAGAAAAAAAAAACAACTTAAAAAAGAATGATCTCCTTCATAAGATCCCTCCCAAAATAATCAAGTCAAAAAAATAAAAAGAACCCTTTCCCATTATTCCATGGGATATTAATAGGGATTCCAAATTTGGTTCCCTTAAATGAGAGGGTGACAAGTGTCACTCTCTCATTCATCCCTCAAACTCAAATCCCCACATGTTATCACACTTTAGTGTGATATTTTTGGGGAGATGAGAGAGTTTGGAGTGTGCTTCACTCCAACATGAAAGTCCTCTCATCATCAAGAGGAGGTGGGTAAAATTTGAACACTCCACCCCTTGAGTCCTTTCTCATAAATGCATTTGGAAGACTCAACACTCTACACCTTCAAAAGACTCAAAATCTGCCACTCTTTCTCAAGGGTAATTATGAGGGGTCATATCTTGGATATGATCCAAGATATGGCCTTAAATGATCCCCCAAACTTTAGTTACTTAACCTAGGGTCCTAAAAAACATGATTATACCCTAAAAATAAGATTTTCAAGCCCTCTTAAAATCCCTTTAAAGAGTGAGTCCGAGTTTAGACATAATTGATACTATCATCCTTTATCCCCTCTCACAGAACCTGATGACACAACTTCACAATTAATTTAAACACAAGACACAATTCACACATAATTCACAAGCATTATCATCATAACCATAATTACACATGACCCATAGTCCTTAGCCCTCTAAACATTTCCTAGGTTCTAAGGTCCCATTTATAAATTCAAAATAAGTAAACCACAAACACAATATTCAATTGAACCTTAATGTTAACCCACACATTGAATCTCTTTTTATTACATAAGATCACATTCAATAACTTCAACCAAGTGAAGAATTGGAAAGAGTTTGAATGGTTCTCACTTCTTCCTATTGACACTTATCTCATATGTAATTTTCTCAATACATGATTGGTCAAGAAATCATGGTGATAGGATAGAGGGCGTAGATTTTCTTTGGAGGATTTTTTTGGCGATGTTATTTCTAGGTTGGATTGAAAAACAATAGCCATGGAAGTTTTAGATTGACAGGGATGAAGATTCAGAAGTTGCAAGTGTTGCTCTAGTGCAGAGAGATGGGATTTTGTTGCAAAAGCTCACATAATTGAGCATATGAACGTATTTTATTGCATATTTTATGTATATAAGAAATTCCATAGCTTCATATCAGTTCATGAATGACTGAAAAATCATCTATAATCAGATTTTGTTAATGAGGCATACCATTGGTTTCCTATGCAAATAAGTTTTCTGAAGTTGTTGCAATCTTTTATTTTTTGTTTGAGGGTGCTGTGAGAATTTTTGAAGAGGAATTTTTTAGTGTATTTTCCTCTTTACATTAGTGGTATTAGAGATTCAAGATTCTAGGTGTGTGAATAGACTGTTGAAGAGAGGCAACTTGCACCAAGATTGAGCTTGTGGGTATTGGAGAAAATGGATGGGAGAGGAGCCCATCATGGCAGAGGTAGAGGAAGAGGAAGAATGGAAAACTTTATCCATGATAATGATTTCAAATCTTTGAGAAGAAAAGTGGAATCACTTCAAGAAGAAATAAGAAGAGGGTTTGCATGAAGAAGGGAACCAAAGAGTGATGAGGAAGAAGCTTCAGAGAATGCTAGCCTAACAAATGAATAGAGAGAAGAAATTGTAGTAGTTGAAAATGAACCATTGTTGAGAGCTTTGTCAAAAATGGGAAAGAGATTGAAGATTGATGTTCCTACCTTCAATGGAAGCTTGAAACTAGAAGAACTTATAGACTGGATAAATGATATGGAAGAGTATTTCGAGTTTGAAGAAATCAAAGACCTAGATAGAGTCATATTTTCCAAGACAAGATTGAAGGGTCATGCTTCAATTTGGTGGAGAGAAATTCAGTTGGAAAGAGGAAGAAAAGGAAAGGAGAAAATTACAAGGTGGGATAAAATGGTAGAAAAAATGAAAAGGCAATTCATACTAGTGGATTATGAGTTAGACTTACTCAAGAAGATGCAAGGAATGAGACAAGGAACAAAAATAATGTATTATACTAAGGAATTCCATAGGATTCTTATCCAAACCAGGCATTTAGAAGCCACCAAAGAGAAGGTTGAAAGGTATATAAATGGTCTGAGACCAAGCATTCAAGAGGAGATGCCATTGGTGAGAGTTCTGTTGCAAGTATGAATGAGTATGGTGGTGTTGTCATTAATGTCAACACAGTATAGGTTGTTGCAAAGAAAGGAAACAAGTGATTGTAGGTTGTGCATGTATAGTTGAGATACTTTAGAGATGTTGTGAGTACATGGATCTATCTTTATGATGTTGTAGGTGTGGTGATATGATGAGTTACCAAGTGCTTTTGAGAAATAGTGAAGACAAAATTGTGTGTGTGTTCAAAATGCACTCTGGTTTGTGCTCTGCATTTCTTCTATGTTGATCCTATGCTTGTGCAGATCTGAAGTGTTGTTTAAGGGCATCCTTGGGTGATATATCCTGGATTAGAGCTTCTAGTTTCATGAAGAGTGAAATTTGTGTTCACTGGTTTGTGAACTGGTCTGGAAAAGTTCTTTGTCTGTGGACTAGGAGAAATGTATCTGCTCTGCAATCCTTTGCTAGTTTTTTTTAGGTCTTGTGGATCTGGTAGAAGGCTTGTAATGGTGTTATATATGTTCTTTCAAAGGTGTTTGTGGTTTGGTGCTTTAGAAGACTAGGTTCAAAATTATTGTGTGTGTTTGTACAGTCCAGATGGACTAATGGAAAGTATTTTTTGTATGAAGGTTGTTGCATTAGCTGCAGATGAATCTGAAGGAATACAAGATGTGTTCCAGTATATGATGGCGTGTGTTATGTGGTATGCATGTTATCCTCTTGTTGCAACAATGTGTAATTCAAAGTTCATTTGTGTTTTCATTAGGTTTGGCCAACCTAATGTCTACACGTCATGTGAAGGATAAGTATCAATTAAGAAAGTGTGTGATTTGATATGTTGTTTTGGGTCTTGGTTAAGTGTTGGTTTGGTCCACTCTCATTCTCTTCCACCGTGGGAATGTTGAATTGCTGACCTAATTTGAATTTGTAATATGAAGTGTGTGTAGCTGACCTTGGAGAAAGTTTCTAAGGTTGAAGATGGTATAAATATAAGACAAGATGTTAAGGATTGAATGCCACAAGTGTGAGAAGCAAGAGTGTGTGAAAGTGAATTAAGGTAGCAGTACTTAATGTGTTTAACTCCTGAAAGCAGTGAGTTGATGGTGTCTGCAATTATTTGATCAAGGCCGTAGATGTGTGCAAGTTGCTATGGTATATTTTCTATTATCTTTCTTTATTTGTAGGTAGTGAGCCACCCTTTTGGATAGTGAGTCCTATTTGTAGGCAGTGAGCCTTGTATCCAGATAGTGAGTCCTATCTTTGGCAGTGAGCCTCTTTGTAATTGATTTTGCAATTAATCTCATATTGTGAGTTAATCCTCACCGTGGTTTTTCCCTTATTGGGTTTTCCACGTAAATATGGTGTTTCTTGTGTTGATATTGCTTTCTGTTATTTGCACTTCATGCTCATACTTAATAATAGATTAAAGTGGATGTGGAGTTGATAATTGTTTGAGATTTTTGAATGAGATTAGTGACAACTGATTCACCCCCCCTCTCAGTTGTCTTATCCATTTCAACAATTGGTATCAGAGCCTAGTTCCTATGAAGAAGCCTAACAGCTTGAGGAAGATCTTGAAGATTGAAAAAATGGATGATAAAGAAGAACTCTAGGATGCTCTTGAAGATATTGACAAGGTTAAAAATGAAAACAAAGATTTGAAAGAAAATATTGATGAGGCAAATGAATGCATCAATAAATTGAAAGAACAATTGAAGAAATTCAAAGAAATACATAGAGAAGTAAGTGAGAAATTAAAACAAGCAAATGAAGAGATCAATGGATTGAAGGTGCAAGTGGAGGAAAAGAAGAGAATTGACGAGTGTCTGAATATAGTGGTGAAAAGTAAGATTGATAAATGCTCAAGGCTTGAACAAGAAGTGGTAAACCTGAGAACAAATCTAGAAAAAGCAAGACTCTATAAAGATGAGTTCAAAACAAGCTCCACCAAGCTTGATGAATTGATTTCCATATAGAAACCAACTAAATAAAAATGTGGTTTGGGAATGGAATCAGGTGAAAGCTCTAAGGCTATGCTGACCCCAAACATAGTGGAAAATCAAAAGACTCAAGATAAAGGAAAACATACAATAAATCCAAGAATCTTTAATAGAAGACCGCCTATTAGACAACCAAATGCTCAAAGGTACCCATCTTTCAATGGTGTTTATTTTTCATGTAATAAATTTGGTCACAAGGCAATAGAGTGTAGAAGTAGAATAAACTAGTATGTTGGATCCTTCTCTGGACAATGTCTTGCATGCAAGAAACTTGGACATAGGGCTAGTGAATCCATAACTCAGATAATGAATTAATTTAATGGAGGAAGAATGAATCAATATTTTGTTGGCTATTGCTATGCATGTAATAAGTTTGGACACAAAGCTAATCAGTGTAGATCAAGGGTTAATGGAGAAATCAAAAAAATGTTGTTTGCTACAACTACAACAAACTAGGACACATTTTAAGAGTATTTAGAAGTAAAGGGGGGAAACCATCTGATCTGGTAAAGACGAATGAACTAGTGAAGATAATTGACAAGAATGGAGTTAAGAAAGAAATGAACAATATATGGAAGAAGAAAGAAGAGCTAGTGATATCAAATGTGTCTGTGCCCTCATCTGGTGCAAACAATTCCTCCAACAATTAGACCTAGCACTGTCTTAGGGGGAGCATTAACAAAAAATTATTCAAACCCCCTAGATATCTAGTGTGTCAGACATTGGCACGAAGATATGTTGTAAAGAATGAATAAACAGAGCTTATGAAAAAGGAACCAAAAGAAATGTTGTAGGCATGATTATTTGTGGAGAAAATTAGGGTTTTTCAATGCAAATGTAAAAGTTGATGAAGATATGCATAGATTAGTTGAAATAAGTGAAGTTGAACCAGATAAACCTATTTGCAGACAAATACAAGAATAGAATAAGGAAAAAGAAGAGCATATTGAAGAATAAGAAGCTCCATAACCTACTCTTAAGACCCCAAAATATGTATAGAAAAAACATCCTGAAGAACAAATAATTGGAGATAAAAGTGAAGGTGTAAAGACAAGAAGCAAAGTGGTGGCAACTGAGGTAAATGTAGGTTTAATTTCCATGATAGAACCTAAAACAATGTGTGAAGCATGCAAATTAAGATGAGAATTGGGTCAGAGAAATGAAAGAGGAGTTGCAAGAGATAGAGAAAAATTAGACATGGGAATTGGTTCCTAGACCTATATAAACAAGAACATAATTGGTTCAAAGTGGGTGTTCAGGAATAAGTTGAATGGGAATGGTGAAGTAGTAAGAAACAAAGAAAGACTTGTATGCAAAGGTTATTCAAAGGTTGATGGAATAAAATTTGAGGAGACATTTTCCCTGGTGGCAAGAATGGAAGCTATTCAAATGTTTTTGGCATTTTATGCTCACAAAGATTTCAAGGTATATCAGATGGATGTTAAGTCTGCATTCCTGAATGGAGAATTGGAAGAAGAGGTGTACATGGAACAACTGAAGGGATTTTAGTTATTAGATAAACTAGACATGGTCTATAAGTTGAAAAAGGCACTATATGGACTTAAATAGGCTCCTAGAGCATGGTATGAAAGGTTGGACACATATTTGACACAACAAAGGTTCAACAAAGGCTCCACAGACAGTAATATCTATTTCAAAATTGAAGGAAACATAATGCTGATTGTGGTTGTGTATGTTGATGATATTATCTTCAGAGGAAATGAGGGTATGTGCAAGAGATTTGTAGAGGAGATGCAAAAGGAGTTTGAGATGTCTATGATTGGTGAGTTGAACTTCTTTCTTGGAATTCAAGTGAATCAAACTGATAAGGGAATATTCATTTTACAATCAAAGTATGCTAAAAAATTGTTGAAGAAGTTTGGAATGGATGATTCCAAACTAGTCTGTACGCCTATGGTGGATGGATGCAAACTGAGTAAGAATGATGATTCTCCTAAAGTTGATTAGAGCATGTACAAATCTATGATCAATGGTGGACTATTATATCTTACTTCTACTAGACCGGATATCATGCATGCAGTATGTTTGGTTTCCATATTTCAAGCAAAACCTAAAGAAACACATGTTACAACTGTGAATAGGATATTCAAATATCTAAAAGGCACTCTGGATTATGGCCTGTGGTATCCTAAGGATATTGATTTCACTTTGAGTGCTTACACTGATGTAGATTGGGCTGGTTGTGTGCACGATCAGAAGAGTACAAGTGGTGGTGCATTCTTTCTTGGAGGAAGATTGGTTTCATGGCTAAGCAAGAAACAAGATTCAGTCTCTTTATCCATTGTAGAGGTTGAGTACATTGCAACAACATCTTGTTGCACATAGGTATTATGGATGAAGCAATCATTGAAGGATATAGGATGGATATGTGATGAGCCTATCCGTATCTTCTGTGATAATACAAGTGCAATAAATATTTCAAAGAATCCAGTAATGTATTCAAGGACAAAGCACATATCTATTAGATATCATTTCTTGAGAGAAAAGGTATTGGAGAATGAAGTCAGGATGGAATATGTGCCTACAAAGGATCAAATTGCTGATATATTTACTAAGAATCTTCTAAAGGATACTTTTGAGTATCTATGGGAGAAGTTGGGGGTTATTGCCCCTCCTTCTTTGAACTAGGTGCACATGGAGGTGCATTAGTCTAGTGGATCTACAAATTCTTCATTTTTTTGGACTAATGAGTGGGGTCTACTCCTCAGGGGGAGTAGGAAATATCATTGTTGCAGTATGAGATGTGGGTGCACTCCTAAGGGGGAGTGATCAAACTCTTGTTATTTTTCATTGATGTCAAAGGGGGAGAGAGAGTCATGTGAAAAAGAAAAAGTTGAAAGGAGGAGAGATAGAGAGAGAGAATGTTGTAAGGAAAAGAGAGTGTAGGAAAGTTGTCTAGGTTGTCTAATCTAGAAAATAAAAGAGAGTGTGTATTGTGTCTTTGGTGTTTTTTCACATCATGTGTTTCCATCAATGACAAAGGGGGAGATTGTTGCAAGTATGAATGAGTATGGTGGTGTTGTCATTAATGTTTTCATTGATGTCAACATAGTATAGGTTGTTATAGAGAAAGGAAACAAGGGATTGTAGGTTGTGCATGTATAGTTGAGGTACTATAGAGATGATCTGAGTACATGGGGCTATCTTTATGATGTTGCAGGTTTGCTAATATGATGAGTTACCAAGTGCTTTTGAGAAATAGTGAAGACAAAATTGTGTGTGTGTTCAGAATGTGCTTTGGTTTGTGCTTTGCATTTCTTCTGTGTGTATCCTATGTTGCTTGTGCAGATCTGAAGTGTTTTTTAAGGGCATCCTTGGGTGATATATCTTAGATTAGAGATTTTGGTTCGATGAAGAGTGAAAGTTGTGTTCACCGATTTGTGAACTATTTTGGTAAAGTTGTTTGTTTGTGGAATGGGAGAAATGTATCTTCTCTGCAGTCCTCCACTAGTTTGTTTTAGGTCTTACGGATATGGTAGAAGGCTTGTAATGGTGTTATCTATGTTCTGTCAAAGGTGTTCGTGGTTTGGTGCTCCGAAAGACTAGTTTCATAATTGTTGTGTGTGTTTGTACAGTCCAAATGGACTAATGGAAAGTATTTTGTGTATGAAGGTTGTTACATTAGCTGCAGATGAATCTAAAGGAATACAAGATGTGTTCCAGTATATGATGAAGCGTGTTATGTGGTCCACATGTTATCCTCTTGTTGCAAAAACATGTACTTCAAACTTCATTTGTGTTTTCATTAGGTTTGGCTGACCTAGTGTCTACATGTCTTGCGAAGGAGAAGTATCAATTAAGGAAGCGTGTGATTGATCTAAGATATTTTTTTGGGTCTTGATTAAGTATTTGTTTTGTTCGCTCTCATTCTCTTCCACCGTGGGAATGTTGAGTTTCCAACCTAATCTGAATTTGTAATATGAAGTGTGTGTAGCCAACCTTGGAGAAATTTTCTAAGGTTGAAGATGGTATAAATATAAGACAAGATGTTAAGGATTGAGTGCCATAGGTGTGAGAAGAAAGAGTGTACAAAAGTGAATTAGGACAGTTGTACTTTAATGTGATTGACTCTTGAAAGCAGTGAGATGATGGTGTCTGCAATTCTTTGATCAAGGTTGTGGATGTGTGAAAGTTGTTGTGGTGGATTTTTTGTTATCTTTATTTATATGTAGGTAGCGAGCCTCCCTTCTAGACAGTGAGTCCTATCTGTAGGCAGTGAGCCTTGTATCTAGACAGTGAGTCCTATCTTTGGTAGTGAGCCTCTTTGTAATCATTTTTGAAATTACTCTTATATTGTCAGTTAATCCTCACCGTGGTTTTTCCCTCATTGGGTTTTCCACATAAATCTGGTGTTTCTTGTGTTGATATTGCTTTCTATTATTTGCACTTCATGCTCATACTTAATAATAGATTAAAGTGGATGTGGAGTTGATAATTGCTTGAGATTTGTGAATTTGATTAGTGACAACTGATTCACCCCCCCACTTAGTTGTCTTGTGCATTTTAACAAGTTCTAACCATGGAAGATGCATATCAAGTTGCCTTGAATGTTGAAGAAAGAGTGAACAAAAGATTTGAAAATAAACAAAAAGGAAGTAACTGTGGTGGAAAGAGTGGATGAAGATCATACAAAGGAGATGATAGCAATTAGAAAAGTTAGAAAAATATAGACCAAGGCAGCAACAAACAACATAGGAATGAAGATTCTTATGGGTTAAGAGATCAAAATTAGAGAGGTAGAGGAAGATCAGGTATAGGTTTTAGAAGAGGAACCTTCAGAGGCACTTGTTTCAAGTGCGGAGAAGGTCATATCGAATATGACTACCTTCATGAAGATGAAAGACCAAGAAGGACTGAAAATCAGAATAGAGCAACAAACATCAATGCAGAAGATGCAAACTCATCACATTCAAAAGAAGCGAAAGGTGAAGTTTTGATGACAAGAAGAGTGTTGATAAATGAAGATAATGGACCTACACAAAGGAAAAGATTGTTCAAGACCAAATGAAAGTGTGAAGGAAAGGCATGTAATCTCATTATTGATAGTGGGAGCTCACAAAAAATCTTGTGTCTGAAGAAATGGTAAGAAAATTGTAGCTAGAAAGGAAGAAGCACTTGAATCCATATCATATAGCATGGGTACAAGATGACAAGAAGCTCTTGATCAATGAACAATGTGAGGAAAAAATTAAGATAGGAGGCTATTATGATGAATTTTTATGTGATATTCTTCCAATGGATGCTTTTCATATTCTTCTAAGAAGGCCTTGGAAATATGATACAGAAGCAATGCACGATGGTCATGCCAATACTTACACAATAACCAAGGATGGAGTGAAGCATAAGTTGAAGCCTTTGAAAGAGGATTTAGTGCAAGTTTGCAGCAATACAAGATTTTTTTTGGTTTATGCAAGAATTTTTGGAAGGTATGAAACATGAAAAAGTTTTTTTTGCTTTGATTCCTAAGACTAACAATGAAAATGTTGAAGAAGTTCCTATAGAAATTGTAGATTTGCAGCATGAGTTCAAGGATATAGTTTTTGATAATGTGCCTGAAGGAATTCCACCAATGAGGAAGATTAGCCACAAAATTGACTTAGTGCTAGGAGCGAGTTTTACAAACAAGGCAGCCTAAACAATGTCACCTACATAGAATGAAGAGATCAATAGACAAGTTGTTGATTTGTTGAAGAAGGGTTTGATAAGAGAGAGTTTAAGCCCTTGTGCAGTGCCTAGTGTTTTTTCACCAAAGAAAGGTGGAGAATGTAGGATGTGCATGGATTCCAGAGCAATAAACAAGATTACCATTAAGTACAAATTTCCATTACTTAGGATTGATGATCTCATGGATTGCTTGAGTGGAGTAGAGTACTTCACCATAATTGACTTGAAGAGTGGATACCACTAAATTCAAATAAGAGGAGATGAATGGAAGATGAAATTCAAGACAAAGGAAGGTTTGTAGGAGTGGTTAGTCATGCTATTTGGGCTAACCAATGCACCTAGTACATTTATGAGGTTAATGAATGAATTATTGAAAGAGTTCTTGGGAAGATTTGTGATTGTTTATTTAGATGACATTTTAATTTTCAGTAAGACTCTAGAGGAGCATTTGAAAAATATTAGACTTTTTTTTGAAAATCCTAGAGATGAGAAGTTGTTGATTAACGTCAAAAAGTGCAGCTTTGTGAAGAGGGAGTTGGTGTATTTAGGCTTTCTTGTTTCAAGGGAAGGCATCAAGATGGACCCAGAAGAGGTGAAAGCTATTCTAGAATGGCCAACACCAAGGAGTGTAACAAAGGTGAGATCATTTCATGGGTTAGCAAGTTTCTATAGAAAGTTCATCATAGGTTTTAGTAGCATATGTGCACCACTAACTGAAACTATGAGGGGTGATAAGAAGGAATTTAAGTGGATTACAAGGGTAGTGAAGAGCTTTGATTTGTTGAAGAATAAAGTGACAAAGCAACCTATTTTAACACTTCAAAATTTCAGCAAGGTGTTCCAAGTGCATTGTGATGAAAGTGGTAATGCCATTGGGGCTGTTTTGAGCCAAGAAGGTAAACCTATTTCTTATTTTAGTTAGAAGTTAAATGATGTTAGGAAAAGGTATTCAGTTTATGATCAAGAGTTTTATGCAATCATTCAATCACTTAAGAAATGGAGACATTATCTTTTTCAAAAAGAATTTGTTTTGTTTATCAATCATCAAGCACTCTGATACTTGAGTAGTCAAGGGAAGTGGAGTCAAAGGCACATGAAATGGGTTGGGTTTTTACAAAATTACACATTTTTTTTGAAACATAGTATTGGGAAGTCTAACAAAGTTGTAGATGCTTTGAGTAGAAGTCAAGGTTTTTTGATTGAAATGTAGTTTGAAGTTGTGGGTTTTGAGGAGCTCAAGGAAATGTATGAAGGAGATTCAAATTTTGGAGAAGAATGGAAGGCTTGTAAGGAGCCAACTGCAGCAAATAGAACCAAATGGTTGGATTGTTTAATCCAAGATTATATGTTGTTTAAAGGTAACCAATTGTGTATTCCTATAAGTTCCATGAGATTAAATTTAATTAAGGAGAAACATAGTGGTGGACTTGTGGGACACTTTGGTTTTGATAAGACTATTGCACTTGTTGGAGAAAAGTATTAACGACCTCAATTGCATCAAGATGTAAGAAAATATGTGCAAGGATGTAGGGTGTGTCAAGTGGGAAAAGGGGTTAGTCAAAACATTGGTTTATATCAACCACTACCTATTCTCGAGAGGCCATGGGAGGAGATTAGCATGGATTTTGTTCTTGGTTTTCAAAGGACACAAAGAGGACATGACTCTATATTTATGGTGGTAGATAGATTTTCCAAAATTCCACACTTTATACCATGTAAAAAGAATAATGATGTTGTTCATATTGTAGATTTGTTTTTAAAAGAGGTTGAGAGACTTCATGGTTTACCGAAGAGAATTGTTTCTGATAGAGATACAAAGTTTGTTGGCTACTTTTGGAGGACCTTATGGAAGAATATTAGGACTGATTTGAAGTTTTTTTCAGCCTATCATCCATAGAGAGATGGCCAAACCAAAGTTGTGAATAGGAGCTTGGGAAATTCGCTAAGATGTCTAGTTGGAGACAAGCCAAAAGGGTGGGATTTGATTCTACCATAAGCTGAATTTTCCTATAACAACTTAGTGAATAGAAGCATGGGTAAGTCTCCATTCCAAATTATTTATGGAAACAGTCCAAGAGTGGTTTCAGATCTGAAATTTATTGACAAAGTTAAGAAGAAAAGTACAGATACAGATGATTTTGCTGATCACATGAAGAGGCTATGAAGAGGTAAGAGAGCACATTCGTAAAATGAATTTTCAGTATAAGACTAATGCTGATTTGAAGAGAAGGTATAAAGAATTCAAAGTTGTTGATAAGGTGATGGTTCATTTGAGAAAAGGAATATTTCCAGGGGATACTTATAACAAGTTGAAAATGAAGAAGATTGGACCTTTTCAGATTGTGAGAAAACATGAATTAGGTAACACATGAAGTAGAATTGCTAAATGAACTCCATATTTCACCAATTTTTAATATTTATGATCTAAACATGTTTCATGAGTTTGAAAATGATGAAGGTGCAGTAGATGTGCAGCAACAAGCATTAGTACCAAGTTCAAAGGAAGAGCAGATTGAAACTATTCTTGATCGCAGGGTGAGTAAGAGCACTAGGAGAAGGCAATACATGGAGTACTTTGTAAAATGGGTTGGAAGGACTATTGAGAATGATTATTGGTTGAATAAAGCTAAGGTTATTCATCTTGGATATCCTCTTGAAAAGTGAAGGATCACTTTCTTTCTATCGTGGATGTTTGATGTAGGAGCATCCACGGTAACTTGCAATCCTATATCAACAAAAAAAGGTTGAATTTTTTATTTGAGAAATTTTAGATTTTTGAGTTAAATTAATTTTGGCTTGGATTACTTGTTGAGGGTGGAAAACCATTTATCTAAAAATAATTTAATTTTTCAATTAATTTCCTTTGCAACTTTGACAAGTTGACTAGTGGGATTTAAAGTAAAAAATAAAATAAAGCATTTAAAATTGAAAAATAAATAAAAACTCAATATGGCCATTGGAAATGGGATAAGGTATTTTTTAAAGCATAGAATCATGACCCTAAAAAGTAGGGACAATGAGGTGGGCGCCCAAGTCTTGGTTTCTTTTTTTGCTTTTTCAAGATTTTCAAATGGAGAATTAAAATTGTAACCTCTATCTTTGACCAAGCAGCTTGGAAGGAATATTATGATGCTTTTATTTATTTTTGGAGTTTTGAATGTGCAGCCAGAGAAGTGGGTGTACTTGGGTAAAGAAGGAAAAAAATTGAAATTTGAATTAATTCTCTAGGCAAAGTAGTGGTGAAAGAGGAATCTTGAACCAATAAGCAAAAAGTTTGAAGGCAATTTTTGAGAAGATAAAGGGCGTAGCTTTTCTCTAGAGACTTATTTTGGTGATGTTATTTGCACCTCGGTTGGACTAAAAAAAAATATCCATGGAAGTTTCAAATTGATAGGGATGAAGATTTAGAAGTTGCAAGTGTTGTTCTAGTGCTAAGAGATGGGATTTTGTTACAAAAGCTCACATAATTGAGCATACAAATGTATTGAATGTATTTTCTTGCATATTTAATGTCTATAAGAAAATCCATAGCTACATATCAGTCCATGAATGACTGAAGAAAATCTATAGTTAGATTTTGTTAATGAGGCATACTATTGGTTTCCTATGCAAATAGGTTTTCTAAAGTTGAAATCTTTTGTTTTTCTATTCGAGGGTGTTGTGAGAATTTTTGAAGAGGAATTTCTGAGTGTATTTTCCTCTTTACATTAGTTTAAAATTGAAAAATAAATAGAAAATTAATATGGTCATTGGGAATGGAATAAGGGATATTTTAAAGTAGAGAATCATGACACTAAAAAGTAGGGGCAAAGAGGTGGGCGCCCAGGTCTTGGTTGCCTTTTTCTTGCTTTTTCAGGATTCTCAAATGGAGAATTAAAACTGTAACCTATATGTTTGACCAAGTGGCTTGGAAGGGATATTATGATGCTTTTATTTATTTTTGGATTTTTGAATGTGTAATAAGAGAAGTGGGTGTACTTGGGTAAAGAAGGAAAAAAATTGAAATTTGAATTAATTCTCTAAGCAGAGTGGTGGTGAAAGAGGAATCTTGAACCAATAAGCAAAAAGTTTGAAGTCAATTTTTGAGAAGAGAGGATAGAGGGCATAAATTTTCTTTGGAAGCTTGTTTTGGTGATGCTTTTTGCAGGATGGACTAAAAAAAAGCCATGGAAGTGAACCATAGATTTTTGGGTAGGGCTTATAGGCTACTCTTGCACTCTTAGAATGTTTCACCTAAAAGGAGAGAGATAAACCCCACACAAAAGATCTAGCTAGTTAACTCAAATTATGCAATGTATGATGTTATTTAGACTAAAAGAAATGAAATAAATGCAATTAGATGACCTATTTGACTAATTTTGTATGCAAAACCTAAGATTTATGCAATGTTGGAAAACACAATGTGATATGCAAACATGAATTAAGTATGAATAAATGCAAAACAAAATAGAAAAAGGCTAAATGGGAGTGCACCTGGGTAGAGATGGGAGAATTTGGAATCTTCTAAATGTTGTTTGAGACTACAGAAAATCACTGGTGGGACTCATTCGCCACTGATGGTGAATCAGTCATGCTTCTGATGAAAACTGTCGGAAACGGGTTTATGAGTGTTGGGATCCAGAATCTGACAAAATCTAGATTTCTAGCCTCAAGGTGGGACTCATTCACCATTGATGGTGAATCAGTCTTCTCCCAAATTTTTGAGAAATCAGGGGACAATTCTACAACACCAGATCTAAGGTTGTCTGCTTGTTGGATTGTCGAAGTCAAATCTGCAAAAAATGGACAAAATATCTTCTCCAAGCTTGAAATGAGGTTGATTTGACTTGAAGCACATTGTTGACTTGTTGAAAACTCTTCAACACCTAAATTCTTGTTAAATATGCATACAAAGGTCTGCAAATATGCATGCAAGAGGGGAAAAATGGTCGAGGGTTAGAGAATAGGGGTTTTCCTTGGTCAAACCCCAATTTGGTAATCAAACCTTAAACAATGAAGTGAAAAGAGTATGATAAATAGATAACATGCAAATTTCATAAACTTACCACAACTTTGATGCTCAAAATATGAAGATATATCAATGGCTGTTCCAAAATGCTTGATTAGATGATGCAAAGTGCTTGAATGCTTGATGAATGGTTGAAAAGATTGCTTGAATATGTTAGGATATGTAGGAGATGTAAAATGAGGAGAAAAAAACATATTTATACACACTTGTGCCTTAGTTAACCCATTGATACCTCATCACAGGCCGACATCAAGTAATTTTGAATAAAAACTCGAAAGGAAATTTGAAATATTTTGTTTGGAGCCAAAAGGGACTCATTCACCACCCATGGCAAATGGGTTCCACCTTGGACTTGAAAGTGGGTGTCGGGAATTATCTTGCATTTAATGTTGTTTGTCGGGTTTACATTCAAAAACACTTAATTAAAGCTTATGAGTGCATAAATGGGTCAAATAAAGCATAAGAAAGGTGTAAATAGTGAAATTATGCCTAGAAAAGTGTGAAATCTTGTTACAAGACTTTACAACACTTCAAAATAGGACTTGATAAGTGATAAAAAGGTGATTTTTAGGTGAATTGTAATGAATAGAGTCTAGAAAAGTGTAAAAATGTTTTACCAAACTTCACAACACCTTCACAAGATGCCACAATTTGAATTTTAAAGACCTAAATGTGTACATTCAAGCCTCATTACAACGTAAAATCAGAGAAAAATGGACCAAACATCATGAAGAAAGACCTAAAAGGCCATCAAAATGACAAGGGGCCATTTTTCTATGACACATTTAGCCCCCACTTTAGTGAGAGGATGAACTTGCTTCAAACTCCCACTAAAGTAGCCATGCATATCGAGAAGAGAGGTCCAAATGCACTTATGTTAGCAAGATGGAATAACAACGATCAAGAGGGATGATCAAGCCCCCAGGATGAAGATCCCATGGTAAACTAAACATAAGAACAAAGGAAGACGCATGTGAAGAAAATAAAGGATCAGATGAACCTTCGATCGTTTGCCCAACTAGTTGTGGATTAGATCTAGGTTGTTTGTGAGAAAATAGAGAATGCATAATACTCACTCGGTGGCATAACTCATGGTGGTCTATTGGGTGAGAAAACCCAAAAATGTGAAATAAATACGCTAGTTGGTATGCATCACAAACAAAAAGGTGGCTATGGGGAAAGTCGTGCCGCTGGATGGGCTTCCCGCTCAACCATAATAAGATTGTACCCAGTAAATTTAACAAAGAGGCACCACAAAGAGGGAAAATGTAGGTTTGTGCTTCATGAGACAAAAAAAGCTTTGTATGCTTAGAACTCATGAAAAAAATTCAAGGTACCACAGGCATGCAAGTTGCATTATGCAAGGTGGCAAAAGTACAAACTCTAAAAATGCAAAAATGCAAAAAATGTCAAATGTAAAATAGGAAAAGATGTTCAAAGGAGTCTTGTTAAGTTCATGCAAGGTCTATTACTTAGGGAACATTGTGTCTAATGTCTCTAAGAAAGGGCCAATCAAAGAGTAGTATATTCACAACTTAGGGGATGCAGTGAGTCGCATTAGGCCACTAAGAGAAATGCAATATGCTAAGATAGATCACACTTATGATGGACACCACACCCAATGTCATCCACAAAGTGAAAAATGCATCGTATGAAACAAAAAGGCTGCACTAAGAACCAAGGATGCAAAATGAATTATTGTAATGTATGCCCCCCACTTTAAAGGAATTGCTACACACCGTTTTGTGAGCAATTAATTTATAGTAGCAAAGGAAAAATGCAAAAATAAATACAAGACATGAGAGACAACTCGGAAAGCCCCTATGCCAATTCATATGTTTCTAAGTTAGGCTATGTCATGCAAATGAAAATTAAAACAAAAGAAAATGGAGTTGCCCCCCAGAAAAGAGAACACACCAAACACATAAGGGATCTATGGATTTGGGGTTAGTATGTTCATTGCTGCAATGTTTTTATTAAAGAGCTCAGAACTGTCATCATTCCCCAATGTACATAGAACTGGAAGAATGACACAAAGAGAGTGAAAAAAAAAGAAAAACAAAGTCCGTTTTGGGTCAACATGGAAGAGACATTGTGGTCTCAACGCTTTGCATCATCCCCAAAAGGAAAACACAAGCGAAAATTTAAAAAAAAAAGAAAAGGAAAAGCTTTTGGGTCAACATGAAGGAGAAATTTTGGTCTCGATGCAGCAGCAATGCATCCCAAAGGGAAAAAAAAAAAAGTAGAAAAAAGAAAAAAAGGACCTTTTAGGATGGCATGGAAGACATAGAGTCTCAACTGTGTCATCCCCAAAAGGAAAAAACAAGCGAAAACAAAAAAGAAAAAGGACCTTTTGGGTCAACATGGAAGAGACATAGGGCATCTCAATGCTTTGTGTCATCCCCAAAAGGAAAACACAAAATAAAAAGTGAAAAAGGAAATGCACAACATATAAAAGAATAGAGGTACAAATAGAGGAAGTGCACAACGAGAGAGAAAACATCAAATGCATGATATGGGGGAACACAATATGCACATACAATAACAAAAGAAAGATCAAAGAAAAAGGCTAGTAAGGTGAATGCAAGTCAACTATCTAACAAGTCATCTACCTCCCAATCATGCTTAGTGTATTGTGAGGGCGGTTGACTATCCAAAGGAATAATTTCAAGTACCGAACTAGGAGATGTACCAGGTTCCTCACTTGGTTGAGAATATTTATCATTTAAGCTCATGGTAGATGAAAATAAAGAGTTTAGATAGTTATGCACTTCTTCATCTATTTTTGCGATCTCCTCCTCCTCATCATCATCATCAAGATTGCTTATGGTGAGAGGATGACGAGTTATTTCTAAGGAAGGATGTATTAAAATTTGTGGCTATTGTATTTGTTCATTTTGCTGTGAGGGTTGGACTGTACTATCTTGTGGCAAGTCAGGAGGGGAGGGTGATCATCTATTGCTTTTGTCAAGGGCGGAGGTTGGTTTTCTTTATTTTCTTCCATTCGAGACTGACAAGCAAGGAAACGATGATGATGCCTATGTTCCCTAGCACTGTGGTTTCATTTAATTTTATTTTGAATTTGTTGAGGTGTAAGAGCGGGTTGATCCATCGTAGGTGCATTTTCTTCTGAAGGGGGAAGAAAGGAGGAAATTGAAGAAGATAGGTCAATGAATTTCTCTTTAGCTTTATACACTTGTTTAATGTGAGGAGGCATGACAGGATTGGTGTCACTTTCTCTTGGTCATTTAAACGATGGAGATGAAGTATTTATGAGTGGTTGTTTAGGAGATTGTGAGGTTTGTTCAATGTTAGACTCAGGCTGAAGCATGATTTCATCTAGGATAGGAGGAGTGGAAGCGGATGGGGACATGTTACAAAGAGACAACTCGGCTATGTGTTTGGCTTTGAAATTTTGATAGGCTATGAAAAATAAGTCCTTTCAAGGGGTGATGGGTTCCATAGGTTCAGCCCAAAAGGCTTATAAGGAAAAATTACCTTTAGATGATAAGGGATTAAAGCCACTGTGGTGTATGGAAAATATGTCATTTCCATGTGGAAAATTCAAACATTTGTGAACAACTGAAGGGACTACTTTCATTGAGCAAAGCCAGGGGTGTCCTAGCCGCAAACGAAATTGATCCGATTGTGGAATAATTGAAAATGTTACCTCCAAAGTTGTAGGTCCTATTTGTAATGGGAGTATGATCGATCCAATTGTAGGGCATGCAAAACCAATATGTGTTTTAATCCATGCAGTTGGTTTGTTATAATCATCTTGATACAACTCATGTAATACTAAAATCTCCTCCGTGATCACATTATTTCCACAGGCATGATCTATTAATATTCCATTGGTGGGCTTATCATAGATTCTGCCGGCTATGTAAAGAGGACCATCAAGAAGGTTTTGAAGTATATCTTTAGAAGAAAGAGTGATATCAAGAGTTTTGTTGGTTGGGCCCTTATGAGGGATAATGTCTATTGCACCCACAAGTTCATCCATAGGATTAACTTGGGTAACATTTGGAGTTATATCATGTTGTTCATTATTGGTATCAACATTCATTACATCAGTGTTTGAAGGTTCACTATCCTTGACAAATGAAATATTGTGTTTAGGAATGAGATTGGTGAAAGTTTGTAAATTTTGGTTAGGTGGTGCAACGGATTTAGTGCCTTGATCATTAACACTCGCAATGGATAAACAACCCGAATCAATGAGGTCTTGAACTAAGTGTTTTAGATGCTTACATTTTTTCGGTGTCATGGCTATTTTGGTGATGAAAATGGCAATAAGCATTGGGTTTGAAGGTGGGTGGTAAAGGTTTGGTGGTATCAAGTGGTTTGATGGTAGGCAAGGTGATCATTTGTTACTGGAGCAATTGATTCATTGTATTATGGAGGGTATTGGGTAAGGGGGTGAATTGTCTCTTCGGGTCCCCATAG